>VZTX01000274.1:468361-494947 GCA_013400915.1 Pardalotus punctatus | reverse complement strand
CCGCCTCCTCCCTCGCCGTGGCGGGGCCGCCGCTGCCGCTGCCTGGCGGCCGCGCCGCGCTGCTCCCTCCTGACGTCACCCGCGGCCCGCGCCGACATTCTTTCCGCTGCTACAATGTAACGAGAAAAGTCAGCGGCCGCTTAAGGTGGCGCCGCGCTCTTAAGGCAGCGCCGCGGCGCTGTCAGCCCGCCCGCTCGCTCTGCTTCCTCCCCGCGGGGAACCTGCGGCCCTGCGGCGGCGCCGACTCACCTCTGCGGCGGCCCGGGGGGCAGCGCCCGGGTGCCCATTATTGTGCGGGGAGCGCTGCCTTCCTCTTCACCGTGTAGGTGAGGCGCGCTTGTGTTCGCGCTAACAAAGCGGCGGAAGGGAGCGGGGGCGGGCAGGGTTATGGCGCCTGCCAGGCGTACCCCAGCTCCATGGGCCGCCTCGCTCCCTCCGCACCGCGGCCCCGCGACCCTACAAAAACAACGGCCGCATCACAACCCCGCCTGGCACCCGCTGCCCCGGCGAGGGGGGCGGACCGGAGAGCGTTGCGGCGGGCGGGGCCGGGCGGGCGAGCCCCGCCCTCATCGCCGTTCCACCTTAAACCCGGCGCCTCCTTAAAGACAGCGGCGAGCAGGAAACTCGCTCCGGGCGGGCGCGTCCCCCACCCGCTCCCTGCCTTCCATCCCTTCCCTTCCATCCCCTCCCTCCGCTCCTCGCCCGGGGCGGCCGCCCGGCCCCGGGCACAGGAGGGACACCGAGCGAGTTTCCTGCGCGCTGCTGCCCTCGTTATACCCGCAACCTGTCTCCCAGGGGGAGGGTCTTGTCATTGTTATTCCACATTTCTTTCTTAAGCACTTTTTTTTTTTTTCCCCTGCCTAAACTTTCGAGCTATGTTAAAAGCGAGGATTAAAAGATGCTGTCGTACTTGATAATTCTTAGTAACAAAGCTTAAGCTTTGCAAAATCAAGTTATTTGATTTTAAAAAATTTGGTTTAAAATTCATTTATGACAGGGTTTTCTCTCCACTAAAATGTTAAAGTACCAATGTCAAATTAAACTGATGGACCACCAGATCTGTAAAGATTTCTGGCCACACTTGATGCCACTGTCAGTAACAATATCCTCAAAGAACAGCTAAAAATATATAAATCTGAGGTGCTGCCTCCTCTACAGGTACTCCAGAACACAGGACTGGCATCATCAGTGGAACTGCTCACAGATCTCATACACATATTTGCAAAACCACACAGCAGAAATCAGAACTGTAAATAAATTTGTTTAACCCGCAGAGGTGCACATACATGCAGGTTTAGCTAATTTTCATTTTCTGTTCTCATTTGAAGTGTGGGACTATACAAGCTAGAGATGCTTCTTTCCAAATTTATGCATATAAAAGATCTATAAATTCAAGTTCATCACACCATAGTCATATGGGGTAGGATAGGCTGTAATTATAAGAATAGTTTCAGTGTTCCACCCAACCGATAATTTATGTCACACTCAGAATGTATCTCGTAAAACTGCAGATCTAATACAGAACAGCGAGCGTGACTTTTCTCTCCCCCGATCACTGCAAGTCTAACTTAACTCCTTCATAAAAGGCCAACACCATAAAATTTAGATAAAGAGAGCAACACTGACTTCTGCTGCAGACATTTGTAGCAGGATTAATTATCAAAAGCCATCAGCCTCTTGAGCTGGGCCCTGATGTTTCAGACAGTTACACTGGCTCTTCGCTGCCCTGTAGCTTCCCAAAACTCTTTGTCTTAGTCTGAGCATGAGTAAAGATGTTCATGGAACCAGAGTCTAAAGATAAATGGTGAATGGAGGGCATTATTGTTTGATTAACTGTCAAATAGCATACTTCATAATATAGAAAACTACTTAAAATTAAATCTAAGAATACCATGGAAGAAAAATGTCTGTTAGGTGCTGAACAGTTTCTCAACAGAACGTCAGCTCTTTTTTGTGGTGTAGAAGCCAGAGAGGAAAAAAACCTATGCCTGATTTCTTTCAAGCTTAGTTCTTCAACAGTGGTTCACAAATGGAGACTAAGATACCATCTGCAGCTGAACTCAGACTCCAGCCATAGGATAAAGCAAGTTACAGACAGGTCTATATTCTCTGTATCAAATATTCTCATTTATATAAAAACTTCATTCATGCAGCTCTTCTTTGTCCTGGAGTAAGCTGTCAGAAAGCTGCCTCAGCTGCAGTTTGAAAAAGAAACCTTGGTTTGTCCAAATGCCCATCAAATTCCTAAAGGGTTTTGCTATTACTGACTTTACAAAAATCATAAAACAAATATAGTGATGAGTGACCAAATAGAAACATAGAACACCATCACCTACCCTTTAACAGTGACAGAGTCAGCCATGGCAGATCTTTAATGTTCACACATCATGCGATTCTTTTCTTTAAACATTATCAATGTATTTATACGAAATTATGCAAAAAGTAAAATTACTTAATTTGGCAAAATTAAATCAATGAACTAACTACTTTAACAAGCCAATAGATTATCAACTTCTTAGTTTCTAAAGCTGACACTCATCAAGTTATTCAGAAGTGCCTCTTGCTTCAGAAGTGCCAGCCACACAGGTAAAAGCACACACCACTGTTATTTCATACAGCTTTGATTATCCCCTTTATGGTTCTTTGCTCTTTCAATCTGGCAGTTGCATTTTTTCCCTCCCTCTTTCACAGCTTTTCTTCTTTCCCTATATATTCCCACTCAAGATCTAATTCTGCAGTCTGGGCCTCAGGCTGTCCTTTAGTAAACCTTCCGCTACTGAAATATTTTCTCACTGTGCCGTGAGTACATCAGTATTCCAGCAGAGGGAGGGAAGTGGCAGCAGAAGGATCAGTTCATCAGTTCAGTGCAGAAGACCGATTAGTCAGACAGCAGGAATAGGGGCAGATGAAAAACTAATTTTACAAGGACTGGAAGTGGCGAGAACTTTCTTTTTCCACAGAGTCATTAGGCTGAATACATTGTTTGGGTTCTTTAAAGCACAATAGCTCAATTTTCTTACATTGTTTCCATAATGCTGTACATGGATGCATTGATTATTTTAGGCAAAAATAGGGAAACCCCTAAAAATCCATCATGTTAGAGGGAGATCAGAATTGAAAACAGATGTACAGTAGACTTTAACAAAGGTGACTGTTACAAATCTGAGACATCCAGTTAGAAGTGCAATCATGCAGAGCTCCCTTGGTGGTCAGCAGAGAGGAAGGGATACTTCTGGGATCAGTTTGGTCCCCCCGGTGGAAAACACTATTTGAAGAAGCCCTTCTCTTCCCACTGACCACAGAAGTAGCCATGGATGTCCATGCACATAAATTATGCATTAGGCATCCAGAATTCAGTGGGGTGAAGCTGGCCAGGGGTGGGGAGAACACTTGAGTGTGGAAAGCTGCCTAGAAGCCAATGCTTCTCTTTAAGAGAACAAAAAGGAGCTTGGAAATGCCACCGATTCTAAGGACTTATCTGAGGAAGCAAAATAGCCGAAGCAGCAGCACTGGGACTGACACAATGTGTGAAAAACCATAAACTGCTCATACCTGTGAATGAGAACAGGTATTCAGAGAACAGAGAGAAAACACAAGGAGGAGTTATGTTAAGCTCAGAGAGAAAATGGAGAAGGAAAAATATGAGGCAGGAAAACAGCAGAAAACAGTGGATGATGTAGAGAAAACAGCCAAATAATGATGGGAAGAAAGCATAAACAAATATACAAAACATATAACACAGCCTTCAAAAGGAAAGAAAGGAGACAAAAATCAAAACATACAGAAAAGGAAAACCCAGTTTTAAAGCTCACTAAATAGATTTAACAGTATATTAAACATGGTTGGCAACACTATGATTAAATGTATGCCTACAAACAGCATGCAACTGCTGAAAACTGCAGCGGATGGTTATTTTGTGGCATGACACTGCAGGCATTTTTTCACCTGTACCAGCAGGTTTCATTCTTTTGCCAGGTGGTCCGGGAAAGCCGTTCAAACAGGGAACACCTACTTCAGCTGTTCAGTTAGAATCTGTATGACAGCCTCCGTATAGGACCTGAGATATGACAACTCTTAACTGGAATGAAAAAGGAAGGATGAATCTGCAGCCAAACTCTTTAAGAGCAGAAGTACAATGATACGATTCACCGATGATTTTCCACAATGGAAGTGAAAGGATGTGAGAGTTGAAGTGCAAAGGAAGAGACGGAGAATCCACAGGGGTGTCACTTTATCAGTACTCAGAAGAAAGGAAAATAGTGAATTCACAAAAGGTCTGTCAAGGAGAAGCTCTGAGGGGCACTATGGCACTAAACGAAATCAAGTAAGTTAATTCTAGCCAAAAGGTATGAAATGATGAAGAAGGGCTTAAAAACTAATAACAAACGCTGTTATTGAAGACTTGTTGGTAGATGGGACTTAGGATAAAGTGACAACTCAAGCAGCTGATATGCTGAAGTGAAGTCCTGACCCTCCCATCAGCTCCTGCTGACAGCGCCGGAACGGGGAGCACATTCTGTGCATTTTAAAATATATCTCCAGTATGAGAAGTGTAAGACTATAACTGGGCAAGTATGGAAGCAAGAGATAAAAAGTTCACATAAATCAGAACATCCAGATGAAGACAGAACTACCCAGCCATAACAAACAGACCATTTAATTTAAGGCCCATTATGGAAAAAAATTAATATTCTAAGAAAAACACATTATGGAAACGTGTAGTTCACCCTGACCTCCAGGAAATCAAGGAACGTCTCCCTTTATAACTATACACAGGATTGTGATCCTGCAAAATAATACTAATCATAAGCAGCACACAATAAATAATTATATAAGAAATCATGCCCGTCTATTATCCTTTTTCCCACAGATCCTGGGAACAGGTTGATGTGCATAATTTTATTTATGAGTAACACTTCAAAGGTGAAGCTAGAGATGCTCAGAAGTGCTGGAATACAGCTACTTTAAACACTGGAATATAAATTACTGTGCACACCTACTATAAACCACCTGTACTGGGGAAGGAACAATATTGTTAAGATTAGAAGAATAACTTAAGGTATCCTTTTCTGAGAAGGAAGAATTGGAGAATGGATGTTACTAAATAAATCTGCACAGAATTTTGCATTAGGATAAGAATGCAATAGATGCCCCTATATGTTTATACAAACATCACAATAACACTTTTACCACCCAAATTATAAGCCAATGTCACTGCCATGCATTAATAACCCAGCAAAACATTACAACCACTTCCTTCTTTAGTTAACTTACAAATATGTCTGCAAGAATTGAATTGATGACACAGTGATCTAAAGCAGAATAATGAACAGAGGGGCACTGATCTTTGCCCTGCTTAATGTCACTACACACTGTCAATTCTTGAAGAGAAATTTACAGAGAAAACACTCTGTAGTGATACAAAGTTTCCAAGTGTTAAAGGTAAATAGGTAAAACTACACAAAATACATCCAGTTAATGATCTGGAAACCGAACTAATGTTTACTAATTTTACATAAGGTATTGAAATCACCTCTTGAATTTGGAAATGTTAAAACAATTTCAGCAACCTAACTGTGCAGATGAATCATTTTAATCAGATGAATCATAAACAGGTATGACCTTTTAGATTCTCATCTATACACAGAGAATATGATATTAAAACTTAGAATTATTAAAGTACACAGCTCTTCAGGCCAATTGTAACAAAACATTAGTGCTGGATTTCCATTTATCGAAACCAAAGCACTTGATGAGGACAATTTGCTACTACTGAACTTCTGCTGGAACCTAACTACCCTGCAAGGTTTTATAACCCTGCCTGGTTTCTTGCCAGTTTAAGACTCTGGGGCCAAGCACAGCTCACAGGACTTGAGTTCCTTGAGACCACAGCCATGATACCTATGATGGGAAGCTGCTGAGGCCCCATACCCTCAGGTGTCTGACGTGCTTTTAACATCAAACCAAGGATCCTAAGAACCCTGGCACAACGAAATTAAATTTAAACTTTCTTTTCATGTTTGACTGCTGTCTGCTGATGCTTTGCTGATGCTACCTGCTCTGACCACATGCTCAGCGAGTTAACAACAAAATATCACACAATTGGACATGGGCAGGTCTGTGGGACTTGACAGGATGCATGCAAGGGTGCTAAGAGAGTTAGTTTGGAAGGTCACAGATGGAGACCACAAGATTGCCGCAAATTGGCTGAACTGCTGTGCTCGAAGGGTGGGAAATAGCTCAAATCCAAATGGCAATCAGTCACAGAGTTCATTGGGGCACTGGGTTCAATCCCACACCATATCTTTTAGATTGGATGATTGGAATAAATGCATTGTCAAGTCTGCAGATGACACAAAAGCCTGGAAGACAAGTAGGTCCACCAAAAGTGTCCCTACGTACAGAGACTGTGACAGGCTGGAAGACTGAGTCATTTCAAGAGACACATTAAAAAACTGGACAGGGTCCAGCAGAGAGCCAACAAAGTGATTAGAAGGTTGGAACACTTTGGGAAAAAATGAGAAAAAATTTGGTTTGTGCAGTGTAAAGAAGAGAAGGGTCAGGTGAGATGTAATCACAGTCTTCCAAGAAGTAAAAGATATTTATAGAGAAGATGGAGGTAACTCTCTTCACAAGGAACACAGTGACAGGGCAAGAGGCAACAGGCACAAGCTGCTTCAGAAGTTCTGTATAGATGCAACAAAAAATATTTACTGTGAGGACAATTAAATATTGGAACAGGCTGCTCAGAGAAATGGTGAGCTTTCTCTTGCCAAAAATATTTAACCCTTAGCTAGACCAGGCCTCAGATAACCTGCCTTAAACAGAAGGTTGGACCAGATGATGTCCAGAGGATTGTTCCAAACTAGACTTTCCTAGGATTGCATGAAAGCCTGATGATGTTGTGGCCCTATTCAGTGAAGAGGAGCAAGGAAGTAGATAAGAACAAAGCCAGTTTTTGCAACGCCAGACAGCCTGGGTTCACTAAGAGCCACCTCTCAGGTTGCTGGAAAATACAGGGAAGCATTTTGCTACAAAAACTTCAGGTATTACAACTTCTAATGTTACATATTGCAAGATCCAGACTGTAACAAGCTTTTTTCAGGTTAACTCTGCCACTTGAATCAGCTCTGCAGGCCAGATCCATGCTAACTGTAATGGCTCTTTCTGCTGCAAACTATTAAAAAATATAGTTAAAGATGATTTGCACAGCAAATCAGGCTGTAATAGTCTGGATTTTTCATATCTGTGCATAAGAGAGAAGTCTTTTTTTTTCATGGAGTTAAACAAAAATATACAAAATGGTGAAATGCACGTGATGATAAAGAGTAGAGATAAATGTAAGGGAAACAGAGAAAGAAACAGATAATCTTTCAATGAATTAACAGTACCTGATAAAATAATCTGCACTAGCAGCCCTTCAGGCAAAATTTCAATTTATTATCATAATTTTCTTTTTTTTCTAACATTCTGCCATGAACACTAGTCATGCAGAATAAACCCACTGTGTTAGGCAACTGTACAGTCTTATCTCAGATTACAATTCTACTTCCTGAACTTGTAAGATAACAGGACTGAGGCAGCGGGTAGGCTACGGCATAAACCAGAGCCTAACACCCTTCAAATGCTTTAACATATCATGGAAACGTGGAAATAGACAAAAATAACTATTCAGAAAATGAAGTTTACTCCCTCTAAAATACAGAAAGTAATTAAATTTAAAATATTGATTCTATTATATTCCCTGTATGCCACAACTTACTTTTCCAAATCACTTCACCTAATTGATTGAAAGATATAATCCATCTTAGTTTTATCTTTTTAAGTTTGGCAGTTGCATGCCAAGTTGAACTCCTTTTAGGCTGATTGTAAGGTCGCTTTATTTCCCACTGAAACATACATTAAACATCTGCATTTTAAAAAAGTCTCCCCACTGCATCTGGCAACACTTCAGACTTGCTTTGCAAGCCTGCTAATATCCTGCTCTCTACGCTTCTCACATCTAAAGCATGAGAATCTTATGCTTAAGGAAAATATATGGGCAAGCATGTCACAGTACCTTGAAAGTATGGTGAATCGCTGGGTTGATTTATCAATTGATCTTCATCTGTTCAGATTTTGGAAGCTTTTCCTGACTTGTACCTGATTAATTCTGAAAGAAAAGAAAAAGAGTACAGCACTAAGACATTTGAAACCTTAACTCCGTTTCCTAATGATAAATGTATCTATTTAAAAACTAATATGAAGCATTTTATCAATTTTACAAACAGTTTCTGCAATGGGTTTCAAATTGAAAGGTAAGCAGGGAGCTGTTATGGTCTCTTCGGTACAGAGCAGCTCTTTAAACGGCAGCCTGACATTACCAGAAAGGTATGCATTGGATGAAACCTCAATCTTCAGCCCAGTTACTGCACTTGCATCGACTCTTACTGACCAGATTCCCAAGCAGATGGTTGTGTCTGTATCACAGGCTGGAAACATGACAGTGCTGGATTTTCTGCACAGGATTTTTCTAAAATATGACTCCAAGAACAGGGGCTCTTGGGATGCAGCCATTGACAACTTTACCACTGTGCCACAGAACGTGGAGAGCTAAAAACGATCCCTCACGTAATCAACATCAGGGACTATCACTGTACCACCAATGAAGAATTTAGAGACATGCACAGATTGAGGCCTCCCCACAAAAGGGACCTTTATCATCTCAAGTTTAGGTTTTTAAGATCCCTTCATTCAATGCTTATAAATTTGTTTATGTAAACTAAACTTAAGCCCAGTTTGTTCTGGTTTAGCATAAATAAATGCCTAACTGGTCAAAGCTAAACCAAAGCCTTGTCAAAACTCAGAAAAAAGTTCAACTATTCTCATGCACAGGTTATATTTAAGATCAATTAATTGAATTTTACAAGTGCTTTGAAATGAAACTGGTGATTTTGTTTCATCATGAAAAAGACATGAAGATACATTTTAATAAGCCAACCTAGCACTAGGACTGGATGACACTTCAGAGAAAACTATGTTTTTCCTCTCAGAGGACTAAAGTCCAGACAAGAGGAATGGAGTCCAAGAGGGCATCCAAGCCGTCCCCCAGGCTGTAGGGCTCTGCTCCAGTGGAAGGTGCAGAATGAAGCTTTTCCTGGTATCTGGCTTCTCCTCTGGGAAGATGTCTGCCAATTAAGTTTATGTCTTTAAAGTCTTTTTATGCATTGAGGATAAACCCTTTTTTCATATTTTTCTTTAAACTGCAGCTTAGCAGCTAACATTCCCTTGACTGAGATCACCTAGAGATATATTTACTATTTCTGAGATCGACTTTGCTCAGTGACATAACTGATCCTAAGAAGCACATCCTTGTTTAATTATATTCCAGTTACTGTATAAAATCCTTTTTTTTTTTGTTTTCAATGGACATGACTTTAGAGCAAGTCCAGTATTATGTCTCTCTCCTCTGCAGGCACTCTTTTGCTTTATGCTTTATAGAAGTGATCAAATTTCTATGCTAGTAGACGTCTCAGAAAATGCTGTATTTTCCTGTTACACATACACATCTCACTGAATGCAACAGTATCAAACTTCCTCTTCACCTCTTGCTGCTGCTGACTAGGAAAATGCAATGCAGTGCTTGTCAAAAATCCTTTTTGTCCCTCGTTAGTTTAGGACAGGAGACTCCAAATTTATATGGACCATCCCCTTCCCAGAAGGTCATTTATGTTTAGCCTCAAAGCCCCAGTCCCTTTGAGTATATGACCTCCCTGCTGTGGAAGTAACTCACTCCTCCATCTCTACCCCAATTTCTTTAGGGGATATGAGAGCTCTGCATGCAAAATGCTCTTTCTTTTGTCCTGATGTAAATGTTACTTTTTACATAAAGGGCAAGTTCTGTTGCTTCATGCAAAAATCAAAACAAAAACTATAAAGCAGAAGACATCTCTAAAGACTTACAAATGTAGAAATAGGGTAGTAAAGAAATGGACAAGACAAGGGTGAAGGAATGATCAGCAAAAATTTTATTCCTGTATACAAAAAATCAGAGCTTACTATGTCACCACCTGTGAATTTTGCTGTAGGGATTACACCTGCAGTAGAATTTGAAGGAAGTTAAAAGAATAAGTTTCAAAAGAGTAAACTGACAGTTTAACGACCCTTTAAAGAGAACTCTTTCTCTGGATAATGGGTGGCAGAGAATAGGAACGATTTTTGTTGAGAATTTACAGCAGGTCAATTACAAGCACAACTGTCAGCAGAGAGTAACGCAAGGGAGCGATGGGATGATTGAGAACAAGCCAGGTGGAGCTCTCTCCTTGGTACCCTGGAAAAGGGAGAGCCAGTGGAAAGGTGGAAAAATGACAAAACAGCCAAAGCAGCAATCCAGGAAAATGGAAAAAGGCCTGCATTTCCAAACCAGTGAAGCATAATGTCACTCTCATTGACTGACTATCAAAGATACTTGGATGAAATTGCTATTTAATACTTGGAGGAGTTACTGATATGCAAGACAGGAAACCGCAGCCTGGCAGAGCAAAAGCTATACCCAGTCAAAACTGTATCTACACAGATTATATATAATATAGGCACAGTTACAATTACAAATGTGTATTATCCATTTAAGTAAAAACACATTTACATGGAAATCGTAATTGCAAATCAACTCATTAAAATAAAGAAAAAGGAAATGTATGTGATAGAGCATCCCTAATTTTTGAAAGCTTCAAAACTAATGCCTTAGCTATCCCAGGTCCTTTTCCTTTTCAGGTGCCAGAAATATGCAACAAACAATGTGCCTAAATTTTGGAACATTCTTTTCCCTGTGTTATCCACTAAATATTCAAATTTAAGATAAAATACAAAGGCTATATTTATATAAACAAAGCTGTGGACATGCAGGGTATAACCACACCCAGTACTGGGCTTCATTTAGATATTTTATAAGTCTGGGAATGACCTCACGAGGCCTCGTTCTGCCCCTTGGAGGGGCAGGAGCAGGAGAGAGGTGTGGAGGGAGCAGGAGCCGGGCAGCAGCAGCCCAGGGGCTGCTGTTATGGCCAGCTGGCAGCTCAGGGGTAAATCCCAGCAGCTCCCAGGCTAATCCCAGCTGCGCTGGAGACTGACTCTGAACCCACCAACCACAGAATCTCAGGGGGTCAAAGATGGTATCAGAGCCACCCACTGCATAATTGCTCTGCTAGGCCCTCCAGGAGACACGATTCTTCACGTCTTCACAGACTGAAAAATAACTACCAGCTCCATGCTTCAAACAGAGATTAAATACCAAACTTCTGTACACACCAATTACAAAATTGCAGCCTCTCGTGATTTCATCTATTTCCTATGTACACCATTAGGAAGTGTTTCTCAGAATTACCTAAATATTTACTATTATTTGTGCAAACACAAATGCAACAGAATATTTGGGGCAAAATATAATAATGATACAAGTTATCCTGAAATTATTTCAAACATGCATAGGTATCTTAATAATGAGAAGGATCAAACTTTAATAACTAATATTTTAGTTACTACATAACTAAAATCTTAATCAATGGAGAAGCAATAACACCTTTTGGATACTTCTAAACAAATGGATTAAAAATTACAAAATACTTATGTACAGCAATGTGCACTTGACGGGTCTTAACTTTGACTACTATAATTTTCCTTTGTCTAATGGCAACAGGAAAAGACTAGCTTTCATTATCTTCCTCAACAAATCATGTCATCACTGATTTTATTTTTATCTTCCAACAATTTCTCTTTTAACTTAGAAGTCTTCTTCAGCAATAAGATTAACAAAGTCATTAGCAAAGCTTTTGCATATTCCACTTTACCAATTTAAGTAACACCACACAAAGCATTGAACAGAAAGGTAAAAAACATACTTGGTTTCATAAATAAGGCAAGATTTTCTATAAGCAAGTATTTTGTCTAATATTTCAAAACACCTACATCTTGCAGCACGATTTATACCACTATTTATTTGAAAGTTCAATCCATAAAATACATTACCTTACTGCAGCAAACTAAGATAAATATAAGTTGAAATTATATTTATACATTTCTTTGAAAATGGTATTTATACATATCTGTAGAGAAGAAAAAGATATTTTCTGCATTTTAAGCCACAGGAATATTTCATAGCAATTACAACTTGTATTACATCAGAAACACAAACAATAAAAGCCTGGTAGCTAGCAGTAAGACATTGGACAACAGGATTTTCCATTTTTAAAATAAAAAAAATTCTGATTGGATCATTTAAAAAGGTGCATGAAGTAAAACAGTAACGAAGCAAAAAACTAAGAAGATTATACAAACATATAATTTAAACATACTTTTCAAGGCAGAAAGGCACAGCTAATCAAGGCAATTGAGAGCACATGATTAATATGATTTGCAAAATTTATTACTGAGCTTCTCTGTTAAAGGTAACATTATTCAAACGACACCGTCACAGTTATTGCAGATTAAGGATTTCAAATTAGCTCCTTGTGTATATCATTATTTTGAGTGGCTGCATTTTATCTGTCTAATTTTAAATTACTGCAGGCAGATGAAAGTCATCCTAAAATCTGACTCATAATTCAGGTACCATACCACTAACCTTAACAGAGATGCTGGTTCCTACACAGGAACAACACTATTCCCAATGTAAACAAAGGACACTGGCATGCACCCCAGGCTAAGGATGTCAGCATTTTTCAAACACCTTTCTGACTGTTCCATTTTATGGTGATGCAATATGACCTACATTTTCAACGGCCAAAGAGAGACAGAGAGATAGAAAGGGAGGAGATAGAGAAAATAAAGACAGACAGACCTTTGCTGTCCTTATCCTCCACCAACTACAGCTTTAACTGTCCCTCATGGGGATGGTAATGGGCAAGAATAAAAGCAGAATAACGTTATCGTGGATTCTGAATGAGAAGCTGAAAGACAGGCAAGCGTAAGAAATAGCAAATTTCTTTCCTACAATCCTGTGAACAAGTACATAGTGGCACCCTCAACAGGAAAGAACAGTAGAATCAATAATTTTATAATCAGTTGCCAGAACAAAGCTGTCTGCAATACAGATGCTTATTTTGCCACCTTGTATTTCCTCTCATGCTCCTACCACTTCATTTCCATGTATTCCCTTAAGATCTCAAAACGAAACACAAAATAATCCACATCATTGTCATCATTTTTACCGACAGAGGAACTGAGGAAGGAGGAGTGATTTGCCTGCAGTTACATACCAGGCCCAAGGCAGGCTTGGGAACACAAAGCATCACTCTTCATTATCTCTGTCCTCTGTGATCTATTAGGGACTGTGATACCTGTCACCCTAATATATAATCTTGACATAATACCAGAATTACCTCTATCTTGTATTTCTTGCACATGAACTTCACACAGAAATCTGTACTAAATTGCTCCCTAACTCTCAGAAAGCTTTCCCTCACAGATGATGGTCCACATTTCTCAAACTGGCTCTGGAAATGCACTTGACTGAACTGTAAAACTCAGCCCTGGAAATGTTAATGGTCTTTTTCATTATAAACATGTGAAAATATAGACCTAATGAAATCTTTGGGTGGGTTTTTTTTGTGGTTTGGATTTTTAAAAATTCTTCTGCAGCTAAAGCACCTTTCCTTAAAAAAATCTGTAGTTTTCCACAGTTAAAACTAGTATGTTAAGAAATTAAAAGCTTGTTGCTAGGCTTGCATTAAGCAAAAATCAAGATCTTTCGGTTTTTGGTTACTCCTTTTCAGTACAAAAATATGCTGCAGAATATCTGCAAAGCACTTAGAGGATCAGAGTCCTTTTACTAGACCTGGTAGTTAATGCAACATGCAAAATAACAGTAAATAATTTCTTTATCTTTAAAACTGAAGGCCAAAATATCATCTTAAGTACACCTTTGTACATCCAAAATTACTCCAGCTCCTTCCAAATAGTTTCTTGGGATTTGCACATAGGTAAACAAGACGGTAATTTGGCACTGTATTTGAAACCAAAGATCAATAAAATGTATAGATTAATCCTGGGTTTGAACTGTGATTTTTATGGTAACAGTAGCTTTCTTATCAAGCAGCATTCATCTCAAAAAGTGCAATCAGCCCAACACAGCAAGGGGTGAGAAACTGTTGCTCATTCGCTTCAGTGCTGATGCCTTTTCCAACAGCAATTTTCTATCAAACAGTTTAGCAGTGAGGAGTTAGGGAAAGAAACAGCACCTACACCAAGGGGGAGGAAGAAAAACCTTAAAGCCTATCCTATTTTAAAGAGAAGAGACAGAGTGGAGAAGCAAGAGACAGATTGGTAACAAGTGTGAAGGAAGGGAGTTACCTGTATAATGACGGGAAAGAGATTGGAAATTGAGAAAGGACAGACACTGCAAAGAGAGGATGGGGATGCAGGGGGTAGGGTGGAACACACAATATCTTAAGCAAAAAACAGAACTATTTATCCTTCAACACTTGCCTAAGACTGTGGGGAAATCTTCACTCAATTCAATGAAATTACAATCACACATTTCTCCACTCCTATTATCCCTGACTGCACTTTGGACAATCTGTTTACCTCTTTGAAACCGAATTTAGTGAAAAACCGGCATTTCTTCCATTATAAACAAATTTATGTCTGTTAATCTAAGACAGGAGTCCTGCTGATATAAAAGAAATCTCTTCCATATTGTCAGCATTACTAAAGCTCTCTTTTGTGAATGTTTCACTGCAACACTATCTGTCCTTTTTTTCCCTTTCCTTTCCTCTCCCCCCCACCTTTCTTCATAGTATCTCTGTTGCAGTTCAGAAGGGAAAGAAGCAGAGGTGACATTTTTATTGCTGTCCAACGCCATAAAAATTCCAGCTGGAGAAGCCAATCAGTGCAGGGATCAAGCCCAGCATCCATCCCAGAGCGAATCTTCCCTTTGCCTACCAGTGACTGCCATCTAGAGCCAGAGTGCATCGCCTCACAGAGCAGGACAGAAACGTTACAGCAACGACAGAAATGTCAACCCTCGTCAAAAGAAAAAAAAAACCAAGAACTTACACTCTCTAGAAAGTTACAACCAATTTATGAGATTAAATTAGTTAGGTTTCTCTTCTTAAAATGCCTTCTGACTAATGAGCATTTAGCCCATGTCTCCCTGCTTTTCTCTGAAAACTGCAATTTTGTTATAAACATTTAAATTGCACACGTGGGGAAAATATCTATAAAATAGCACTATACTGCTTTTCAAGTAAATCCTGTGTTTCAGTTTGTTTGCTAAGAAATATGATAGGCCATGCTAAGAAACTGACTACAGAATCTCATCATTAGCTGAAGATGCAACAGTGAAGTTTCAAAGACTGCCCGTGTTCAAATGCTGACAAGGCTATTTAATATTCATGACATTAGTGATATTAATAAGACAAGAAATGTCTTTTTAGTGTTATGAAATTTAATTTTAAAACACTAATATTTTCATTTTAAGAAACACACTCATACTGACCTAAATATACTAGTGACTTAAATGTCTACAAAAGCCCACCCAAGCAAACAGCACTTCTGACACATTGTAAGCTTGACACATATTTATATACAGTATTAATTCACAGCTGCTTATTATACTGCATAAAATCATATCTTTTTCTAACTACTACTTATGTAACTATTAATAAGGTGCCTAATACTCAAGCATTAGTCAAACAGCCACTAGATACTCTTTAACAGAATAAAAGGAAGGATTTTTTTTTTTGTTATCATTTACCTGGAGAATATAATAATTTGCATTTTAAAATATTCCCAGTAGCAGTTCCCTTCTCTGCAAACCATACACAGATGTGAAGCCAAAGCTGTGTGAGTGTTAGCATATTCTTTAGCTATTAAAATCATTTATTAGCTATGACTAATAATGTCTTGTGAAGAAATCAGTTCCCCAGTTTCCTCACTCTGCTGCTCATGGACAGGCAGACTGGTAATGGAGCATTATAAAAACACAAGATTTCTTCTCACATTTATCATTCCATTAGATACACAACCTCCAGGTTCCACAGTATCCCTCCTTTTACTGCTAGTCCCACTAAGAAATTAATTTTTCCTAAGGGGATACATATTCACAGATAAAATGAAATTAAATGGAATTATAAATCTCACTGTTGAACACGGCTACATACATATGAACCAAACGTCAAGCTGTAGTTACTGAAATCAACAGTTTGAATGCAGCCAGCTGGAACAATTCCTCATTCTGATCCACACTCAGGACATGCTTTTCCCCACAAGGCACTCCATGAATCCCCATCATTTTTCCAAGCAGAATAACAATTCTGTAACTGGCCTAGATGCAACATTACAGCCGAGAAGAATATTTAAACAGAAGGATGACAGGGACTCACTGTAGAATTGTCCTGGAGGATGACATGAAAGAAGCACTGCCAAAAAACCCATCAAAAAACACAACCTTTCCTTGACAACTACCACAGCCTTTTTTACAGATACAACAAATTCCACGTGAAATAGAACTGATAAACAGGTTACAGGGCTGGAAAACAGGTTTCAGCACGATGCCATTAAAATGTGTCCAATGTGTAGTTAGAGATCTGTTAATCAAAAGGAGAGATGGAAAGAACCTCCAAAGGTCAGCCAGTCCATCCCTCAGCCCCAGGCCATGATAACTAAGCTACCCGGTGGGAACAATTCCAGTTATCAAACCTGTTCCGAAAGACCTGGGGCAATGGGTAAGCCACTGTCCCACAGGTGATTATTCCAGCCTTTCAATACTTCCACTAGAGAACTGCCTTTGCCCACGATCAATCTTCATTGTTTGAATATGATCTATTTATTTCCCCACCTGCCACAAGCTCCCTGCTTTGCAATGCCCTTCAACAGATCCATGTTCCCATCCTCTCGGTCCCCTCTTTTTTACCATAAGGAATTGCATTCCTGTGGCACACGTTGTTGTAGTTTTTTAGATCTTTAAGCAACTGCACTGGCATCTCCACACCTCCTCTTTCCTAATTTCATTCAATCCAGACCTGATGTCTTCCATGTGTGCAGTTAATAAATACTTTATTTCGAAGATAAAGCAGATTGAGCAGACTTACTTTCACAAACTCAGGATCCTTAACATTATTATATAGATTAATTCTGGGTTTTTTTGTCTAAGGAAGTTTAGGATGCTCAGCTAGAACACAGCAGGCACTCCTACCCTATGCAGTAATTTTACATATAAGTAAAACAAATAAAAGCATAGATGATATTCCTATCACTTTAAAAATTCAAGTCCTGTTCCTGAGTTAATAAAACGTCACTATTACGAGCACAAATATAAAAAGACGGTTGGCCCCATTGCCCTGCAACAAAACTATGCACTTTCCCACCGATATCAGAAAAGGTGCACAAAGAAGAGCTGGGAAAAACTAGAAACACAGAAAAATGCTCATCAAATGGCAAGAAAAACAAAAAGTAAAAAACTGATCTGAAAGATTCAAAGTAAATCTTCACAAAATATGACCACATAAAAGCGAGGATTTTCTGTTATATATCCTCCAGTACTATATTTATGTGCATAAAGTCTCAATAGTTATGTTCTCTCTTTTTGAAGCATTTCTATTTCTAAGGCAAATATCACTCTTAGGCTTTAAATTCTCTGATAACAACAGACAACTATATCTCATATCAACATTGCTCTCAACGAGGCAATTGCCTGGCAAGATCTTTGACTCAACACCAGAGATCATGGAATTTCCAATTACTCCTTCCTCCTTTCTCAACAAAAAGGATAATGGAGCGTAGCCAAGTCTGGGCCCTGCTGACAACTGGATTAGCAGAAACCATTCCTTTAACTACAGTGACACATAGTTAAGGTAATATTTTCCTATTTCTATAGCCGTGTTAAAAAAAAATAAAAAAAATTACATTTTGTTGTGAATTGCTGTAACACATTTCTTAACCACAACACATGGTGCTGTACCCTACCCACACCTCCCAGAAGGTGCCCCGTGCTAGGGCTGCCTGTTACTTATTTTTCCCCAAGCCCTGACAGTACTACAGCTGCTTAAAAGACACCACCTGCACAGAAGCCAGCAGAGAACAACTGCTTGTTTAAAGACAACTTAATTTTTAGAGGCCTCTGCAAAGGAGCAACACATTCTCATAGTATCCATCTCAAAAGAAGATGCAGAACAGCAATTTCACTCACTGATAGTAGCAGAAAGAGAAGAAAATGTAGGTTGCAAAATGGCTGTCTTAGAGTTGAAACTCTCTGTGCCAAATTTAGTAGGCCAGTCCTAGAAAGACATGAGAAACAGATGCTGAAGAGGCAATTACAAATCAAGATTCGATAAGAATAATCCAGTCATTGGGAAATTTGTTGCCTGTATTATCACCATAAGTCTATGCCAACATTTCAGAGGATGAGTAAGGTTCAAAATCCCTTCAAGGGCTGACTTCTTTAAACATTTGAAAACAACAGCTCTTGAGCTATTTCCTTCCATTTGTTTGATGACATAAACTACAGTTGAAGTCAGTCACTCCTGCTTGTGCAACTCTTTCACATAACAGCAGGAAAGAAAAGTTCTACCAGAAAATCTGACAGTAAATATCCTCCAATTCCAATCCAGACAAAGTGGCTGCAGCTCAAGTGCAATTTGGGTCCTTCTAAAATTAAATTTCAAACTAATGACATTTTAAAAAAAAATCTCATATATAGTATTTTAATATACACGTGCACAATTTTATTTCAGGATGTTATTGTTCAACACCACCCTAACTTTTTATATATACACACACATACACCAAAAACCACAAGCAGTTCTCAATAATGAAAAAACCCCACCAACTCATAACTGTCACAGTGACACTGGAATGAAACTGAAGTGAAAATATTTACCATGAACCACAAAATCACAGGTGCATACTTATTATTAGCATGGCTTTGTTCTACTCTCATCTCCTACAAGCCAATCTTTATTAACCTAAGTTATAAAATCCAATTTATCGGCCTTGCCTCTTTTATTAGTTTAATTCTCTCCGTGTATAATCAAAATTTAAATTTTTATTAAAATAAAAGCAAAAGGCAGAGGACCAAAAAGAACTCATTGTTTTCAAGAATTATGCACTACTGTTCTGAAAAAAAACAACCTGCAACAAGCAAATCCGAATGCTTGTTTGTAGCATCTCTACTAAAACATTGTACGAAAAGTTACCTTGTAACCTACTTAAAATAAACAGTATAAAATGGATACATTGTTACCTAGTTTTCTAACTACTTTTAAGAGAAGTAACACTTCGGGCTCTATGTTTTGGGCTCACAGTCACTTTCACATCTCAACTGAAAATTTACATGTATACATACATATGGATATATGCATACTTTATAAATAATGCATTTTGTGTCCAATTCCTCTTTTTCCTAATGTTTGACATCAGTTTATCTATTTACCTTTTGTAAGTCACCAAAACATCTTATGAAGCAGATTATCTTATTCCACAATTTGTTGGGGTTTTTTTCCTGTTCCTTGTACTTTTCAAGCTCAAATTCTATGCCTGCTTGAAAATAAAGTACAGAAATCACCAGGGAGGCACTCATACATCTTTGAACAGAATCTGACCTGCAATGCAAAAATTATCTT
Organism: Pardalotus punctatus; assembly: GCA_013400915.1. Classification (NCBI taxonomy): domain Eukaryota; kingdom Metazoa; phylum Chordata; class Aves; order Passeriformes; family Pardalotidae; genus Pardalotus; species Pardalotus punctatus. The sequence continues at coordinate 475,352 of VZTX01000274.1, read as the reverse complement.
GATTGTTCTGTTCTTGCACTTCTGAAATTACTGGTTTGCTTTTATGAATTACTCCCTTAAACACCTTAGTCCTCAGTCACTGAATATCTTTTGTGTTGGGTTTCACTGCTGCGTTCAGTCTATTTTTCTGACAGCAACACCACCTCGTACTAGTCAACAGTCTGGTGATTACAAAATTCACTCTGATGGAAAGAATTATGGGCATTAATCCCCTCAGGAAGGAGGATAGCTGGGTTGAAGTCTCCCACACATGTGGTGAGCAGTCTAGCGGATAACAGCTCTGCTAATGACGAAAAGGGAACCAGAACCACTGCCACCTCCTGGGTTTTGAAAGCAAAGATTGACCTTTGCTCCCTTTTTGAAAGAAAGGGCTTATGATCCTAATTTCAAGAGAGCATGAATCCAAAATGCTCCCTAGAGAAAGGTGCTTAGCCCTGGATAGAGGCAGGATTTAAGCACGTTCCTACTTCAGCTACTGCGGAGAAAATGTGCAGATTCATCACCTGCTTCAAGCTGCCCTGGCTGGTATAATTTTAATAAAACACCAGCAAATACTGAAGAATTTGGCCCCCCACCTTTCATGGAAACATGACCCAACAGGCCTCAGCCAGACCAACCTCTCCTTTGGTAAAACCAGCTTGAGCCACAACCTGGATCTGCTCCTTCTGGATCTGACAGTCTCTGCTGGAAATGCCCAGTTATCCTCTCATCACATTTCTCTTGAAATATTTGTTTAAACCATCTGTTTTGACACCAACTGAAGCAGTAGTTTAGAAGCTACATTTGGCACCCCAGAAAAAGAAAGTGAAGAGAATATGCCATCTTCCTAAAGCCACAACTTCACTGAGTTTTTTTACACGGTTTGCAGTCCTCATTGGTAGGCTAACAGTGGTCAGAAACAAAGTTCAGCATTTTCACAGGATCACAAAATCACAGAACCACAGAATATTATGAGCTGCAAGGAACCCAAAATAATCATCAAAGTCCAGCTCCTGGCCCTGTTCAGGACACCCTGACAATACCAACCTATGCCTGAGAGTACTGCCCAAATGCTCCTTGAGCTCTGGCAGCTTTGGGACCATGACCATCCCCTGAGGAGCCTGTTCCAGTGCCCGACCAGTGCCACCCATATTTCATTCAACATATTACAAACTAAAACCTAAACCTGAGCAGGTATCCCCCAAGCATGCAATCATGCCTCCAATTATTTCTATTTCACTGCTCAGGCTTGTACCTCAGAAATGAGAAAGTGAGAACATGTGTCTGTGTATCATGTTTAATGGGAACTGTAAATTGTAGTTGTGCTTGAACATTACCCATGGGCAGAGTTTCTCAATTACAAGAAAATAAACCATAAAATAATCCAAAGCAAAATATAAACCCAATTGAAAACAAGAAACAGATGTTTATTGATAGATCTGATACTCTCTTTCTCCATCTCCTGAGACAGAAACCTTTCTTTCAACATCTCTCCATGATGTAGCCAAGCTCAGAGCCTTGTAAAACTTCTGCATCTCCTTTTACAGTTTGGGACTGCTTTTAACAAATAAACAAAAGAAAACAAACTCGACCAACCAATTTTATTAAACTTTGAAAAGCTGACTCAGAAGCTGCGCAATAGCTCTGATTCAGCTTTCTTAGCCGAGTCAAAGCATCTGGCCACGTGATTCAGAAAACACCACTCTGAAGTCGGGCAAGAGCTGCTTTCCAAAGGAGGAAATGCCTGTTTTCCCTTGTAATCATTGTGCAAAATTTCCTCGGTAGCACTGTTATTTATTTAAACCTGATACAAGTAAATATGATATTCACAGCTCTCTTATTGTTCACCCAATGTTTCAAACCACAGTTAAATACAAACATTTACCATCTGGCCCAATGCCAGCAAAGACAAATTCTTTTAAGTCAGTGGTAAAACCTCATTAAACATCCATCTCTTCCTCTGAAAACTCTGGCATGACACTGATCACTACCAAAGCCATGAACTGAAGGACTGAGGAAGGAAAAAATAAAAACATGTTTTTTCCTTGGTAAAATAAAATAAAGTCATCCAGAAAACAACCTGCCAACAAATTAAGAGAATGACAGATAACTGTCTAATCCTGTAAAAAATAATTCCAAAAGAATAAATGTCTGCTTTCTTACAAAATACATGAAACAGAATCACAGAGCAGTATGAAATGCCACCCTAACTTTACCTGAGTCACTTTAAATCACAGAATGCAGACATCATGTGGGATCTCCGAGCCATCACACAGGCAGCTCAAGTCTACAGTGCTAATGATTTTCAGATTAAAAGAAAATTTTAACCAGCTAATCTGTCTCACAGTGGCTTCATGACACAGGGTTTCTCAAGACACCTGTTAAGACACCTTGACTTTCCTGCCAAGTGGGAATCTACCAAGTTCCTGGGAAAAGGCATCATGACCCATGGTGCCACTCCTGCTAATTCCACTCCTAATTTAGAGCCCCTTTTGGCACACACACAAGGCACATTTTCCTTTGCATCCCTGCACCTGAAATCTCTGGCTTCTACACTGAATACCCACATTTCCAGTATCATGAAATTTCAACTTGAGTTTGACAAGCTTTAATATATTAGTCACAGATCATTCTAAAATGTACAATAATTGATCTTCAAGCTTCATAAATATTCAGTAGGATCTGGATATGAAACGCAAAAAGCTGTTACATAATTCCTGTGAAGATAGTTGAAAGAGGACAATATCAGAATGCCACCTGTGTAATTGAGATTAACTAAGACACAGAGCCCTTACTTAGGAAAAAGATATTTCAAAGGACCATGCAGCACTATTTTTTTTTATGACTAAGATAAGCTTTTCTCCTTTCAGGAGAGAAGTAGTAGTGCTAAAATGTCTTTCTAATGAACAAAATGTTTCCAGGACTAGTATTTTGTAAAGTGCTACTGTCAAAACTTCTGAAATTTTACAGGCTTCTTTCAGTTACAAAATAAAAAATAACAAATAAAACCAATACTGTAGACCACGACTTGTGGTTACACTATTATCTAATAGAAGCCTGTTTTTAAAAGTAGGGGATTAACAGTACATTTAATCAATCTTGGTAACATAGGCAGTAGACAGCAAAATTGATTACTGTTCAGATAATAAAATGCTGCATTTTTAAATTATTGGTATTGTCACTACAGTCACAACAAGTATTTTCACCCTCCCTTCTCTCATTCTGTTGTTATTCTAAGAAAATGTGCTGGCTCTGCAGAAACACAAGGGTCCATGTCAGGAGAGCTTTTTACAAGGCTAAGAACCACTCACTACTTTTTATACCTCAATCACTGGGTTGAAAAATTTCAGGTTTATCTGCCAAGAGTGACTATTTTAATATCTGCAGAATTAGACAGCCAGTGTCTTAGAAGTCTTACAGAATAAGATGACAAGCTCTTGGAACACTGATGTGAATTTTCAGTAAATGCTGAGGCTACAGAAGACTGCAAAGAAAATAAAACACTAACATAATTCAAAATGAGAAAAACAGCATGACCCCGCTAGGTTAGCTTGATATCAGTCTTGCACAAAATCTTGGTATATAATCAACAGAAAAAATAAAGGATGGTGGTAAAAAGTAATGCTAAACATAGGCTTACAGAAAATAGGTCTCGCTAAATAAATTTGGTATGGCTTTCTGACAAGAATATAGGTTGGACTGGATAAAAATACCCTGCAGTTTCTGACCTACTATACTTAGATCTCTGTAAGATTTAGTGCTACACAGAAGTCTGATTTAGAAGTTATTCAACATGAAGAAAACCTGGAACCTAAAACCACCTCATAAATTATTAGGGAGGCTTAAGAAAAATATTTTAAATCCACCTCGTCAATAGTTAAAGCTGTTGTCTTAGCTCTTAAAAATCATAGCTCATTATAGCCTGGAATACTATAAAAAGCTTCTTCCCCTTTAACTTTTTCTGCAGTTGAGAAAAAAATATATATACACACAGTTAAAGAAAAAGGTAGGAGGCATAAAGTCACTTTAAACTCTGACTCTCATAGATTGTTTTTCAGGAAAGAATACTTCAGCATTAACAGATTTCCTCAATAAAGAAAACATCAGTGCACTTAAAAGTCGTATTTTCAGGATGAAAAAAAGGATACTAATAAAAAATCAGAGGCAGTTCCACACACATGTAACATCTTGCAGTACTAAACTCACCTAGGTTAGACTTCCTGCATCCAGAGTCACCTGGAAACATTACAGAGGATCACTGAACACTTTTGACAAGGACAGATGTGCAACGAATTATTATGTATAAGCCACTCCAGGGTCTTACCATATGGCACACATAAAGGAATTCAAGGAAAGAGGGAAAACGGCATCACATTTAGCTTGGATGAAAGCACACACAGGTACTTATTCCAGAAGAGCTGGCACAGAGTCAGGTGCTAATCCCTGTGCAAGACATTTTTTCCTATTGTGTGAATCTCCACTACTGATGCTTTAGGGAAGGTCCAGTGCTACTCAGTGTGTCTGCTGGTCAGTTGAAGGATTATATAAAAGACTGCAGCTGATAGAATCTGCAGAGAATACCCGAAGTGGTGAAGGACAAATAAATAAGAGTAGGTCAACCCTGCTCCAGAGAGCTACATCATACATCACACTGAATTAATGACAAAGACATGGCCATAGACAGCCCAGTGCAACACACTCCACACACATGAAACAGGGTTGTTTCACACTTACAAGATGAAGAATTCTACTTGGAAATGGAGCAAAGCAAAACAAATACTCCTAAGACAGAGTGAATTCTCAAACGCCCATAGAAACCCAGCAAGCTGGAACTGGCTTCCCAGGCAAAAATATCTCATGGATATTTAATATGTCAAAACAGAGCAGGAAAGAGAACAGGCTACTGCATCAATACCTAACCTTAGTGAGATTCTTGATCATGTATTTACCAAGTTCTATTTCCCATTCTAAATGAGAAAAGTTAATGAACATTGATGATGCCTGAAAGCCCAGTCTTAAAAAGAAAAATAATGGCTTTGTTCTCAAAATTGTTCTTATGAGCCTAAGACCAGAACAAAAAAATTTGTAGAAGCTTGTAATTAGTAACACATATGAAGAGAAGAATGGCACAAAAGTCATTAAATACTATTAAGTAGTCATATGGACTGCTGTATTCTAAATTACTCAAGGACTATCTATTTGTCATTGTGGAGAGCTTAATAAGAATATCTGACCAAGAGTGGAATGATGAACAAAAAGTGAGAAAAGGTTGTATTGGATTAAACGACAGAAAATCACACAGAAGTTCTGAGATGGTTAAATAAATAATTGTGGATTTTCACCTACAACAGTCTTCAGTTCTGACCAACTTCTCTCTATGGTAAAAACTAAAAGGGCTCAGAAAATGGAAAGAGCTCAGAGAGGGGCAAGAAAAATATTATGTCTTCATTAAACTGGATGCTTCAAGATGCTTAAGACTTCCAAAAGGAAGTAAGTGGGTAAAGAGGGAACGGAAGCAACTGTATAAGATTTGCATAGAGAACTTCAGCTAGGTCTTCTTCTCACCCTTTGGCAAAATACTAGGGCTGTACTATAGTGACCAAAGCCTAAAGAAAAACAAAATTTCTAGTCAAACCAACTATATCAAATAGCAACAAAATCAGATTTCATAAAAGTGAGCTTTTTTAATAGCACTTACATAGTTCATGAACGCATGGCCCATTCTTTGGCCCAGACCTGGGTAACTGGATAGCGAGTTAAGTTTTCATATAAAATTATATCATTCACCAATCACATAAGAGCAAATAAAAATTTCAAGAACAGAAACCATTTATCCAAGTTTTCTATGTTGGAAACTCTTTATTCCTTAAAGTTCACAAAGAGTTTTAATGACCACTCCCAGTAATGCTTTCCCAATAGCACCTTCCAAAGGACCCGACCAGTTGCCTACTGAAGACAAAGCACTGACTTGAAACAATCTACAAATCCGTAAAGAGCTGTTAAATGCCTCTATCCAGAAGAAAAAAAAAAAAAAAAAAAAAGCGCCTCTTAATCCCTCAGAGCTCTAAAACCAGGAACTAACAGATTACAGCACACATTAACTTCGTTCTTTTCTCACCCTGATTTTCCCCACCAACCTAAAACTGTCAATGAACAGCGCTAAGCAGAACAAGACCATAAGCCACTTATCTGTCCAAACCAAAAGGAAGAGGGAATAGGAACGTGTCAGGCTCTGGCAACATCTCAAGTACCGTGATAAGCACTACAGTAACATTTCCAGCTTTAGCACTGTCCAAGTGTCCAAGTCTATGGACCAACACCCTAAAACTCCACACATGGTAACACCTTAACATCTCTTTTCTCCAGACACCTCTACATTACCTCAGACACTTTTTCCAGCATCAGCTCAGTTTGCCAGGACAGGAAGAAACAACTATTGTTCCTATCTGCTGATGGTAGTCAAACTCGCCAGGAAACATACCACAATAATGATTTTTTTGCACGCCCCGGGCCCTGGCTGCTTGTCCTCCCAGCATCGAGCGGGGATGAGCCCCAGGGCAGACAGGGAAGCCAGCCCAGCTCCCCGACACCTGCGCCATGGGCACGTCCTCCACACCCTCACCTAGGAAAACGCACGGAGGAGCCCACGCTCCCGCTCCCTCCAGCCACAGGGGCTGGACAGCCACCACAGCGGATCCCACCACCCTCACAGCGCCGTGCCCATGACACCGGGCACCTCGGCGGTTCCATCCACCTGCTCCCTGGGTCATCGCCACCACGGCGGGACCATCCACCTGCTCCTTGGTGCCATCGCCACCATCACCGCACGCGGGACGACACCCTGTGAGGGGAGGTCGGGACCACCGAGGGCGACGGTGACGGCACCGCGGGGAGGACACCCCGACCCAGGGCCGTGGCGGGAGCGCGGCCCAGGCGCCCCCGATCCCGGCGGCCTCGATGGCGCGGGACCATGTGCCGGGGGCATGGCGGGGCGGCCGGGCGGGGGGCGGCG
>VZTX01000274.1:316611-468083 GCA_013400915.1 Pardalotus punctatus | reverse complement strand
GCTCACCCCGCAGCCGGGCCTCCATCGCGGCCCCGGCCCCGCGGCCCTCCATGCGCCCCCGGCCCCGCAGCCCCGCGGCTCAGCAGATCCGCCCGCTCCGGCTCCGGGAATCGTTCCCTGAAGGGCCGGGAGCGACCCGCGCGCGGCGCTGGGAGGCGGCTGCCATGGCGTGAGGGGTAACAGGAGTTTTTCCTCAGATGAAGTTATCCGCAAGCGGCTGCTGATCGATGGCGATGGAGCTGGTGACGACAGGCGGATCAATTTGTTGGTGAAGAGTTTCATTAAGTGGTGTAATTCCGGATCTCAGGAGGAAGGGTATCTCTTGTTTTGTTTTGGTTTTTTAAGTCTTGGAACTGCTCAGCTTGCGTTTCGGTGGAAAGCAGGGCTCGATCCATTTGGAAGAGATCCGTGTTAAAATGTGCACAGCTGCTTTTCCTGTGCCTCTGTGGTGTTTCCAGGACAAACGCCGAGCACGGTGCTGGGAGAGCAGGGCTACACACGGGTCAGAAATCACTGAAGGCTTCGGGCTGTATCGTGAAATCTGCCAGCACCGCTCGAATACCCTCAGGATTGCTGTGCTGCTGCGTGATCCAGCCGGGAGTCCCGCTATTATAACAGGATCATGACTCGAATATTTTAGTTGGCAGTTCTGCGTTTGTTCTGTTAGGGAAGGGAAATACTGCTGGTATTTCTGCTGCTGTGGTTCTCTTTTTTTTTTTTTTTTTTTAAAGTCTAAAGTAGTAAGGGATGAGTGACAGCCCGCTGTGGGGTCTGTTAGTACTGGATATAAATTCCCAGAGGATGCAATATTACAAGTGTGTATACAGAGAAGCATTGCCGTATTAAAATACTGTTTTGGTGGTCACAGAGCCAAACCGAGGTGGGAAGTTCATAAGCCCTGCATCAAACTGCTCACTGCTTTAATACCCACTTTACACTGATAAGGACATGATGTTGGAATTAATGTGTACAGTGTTTCTAACTCCCACAAAATTATATATTGAATCTTCAAAATGTTTTCTTTGGTGAATAATTGTTATTTAGCTGTCCCTTATGCTACATGAAATTTTGCTTTCTTGTTCTGTAAAGTTAGGAATTTTAATGATGCTTGGGAGTAAATGTCTTGTCTGTTTTCAGGTACAGCCAGTACCAACGAATGCTGAGTACTTTATCACAGTGTGAATTTTCAATGGGAAAAACTCTTCTGGTGTATGACATGAACCTGAGAGAGATGGAAAATTATGAAAAAATTTATAAGGATATAGGTAAATATGAGAAAATATCACAAACATCTCTTTATCTTTTATAATGTGGCAGAATGACTTATTTACATGTATTGTTTGAGTTCAATATAACTCTTTTTTCTTTTTTAAAGAAAATAGTATAGCTGCAGCCCATGAGAAGATTTCTGAATGCAAAAAACAAATCCTGCAAGCAAAAAGGATTCGAAAAAATCGCCAGGGTAAGGAGCAGTATGTGTATTTACACTGGTGGGCTTCATTGTTTTGTTATCTTTTAAAATACATTGTATAGGAAAATAGATTGTAAATTTTTGAAAGTGCAAGGCATCTCATAATTACTATATTCAAGCTGGTGTGTTCACACCCACTACTGAAAGGTTTGGGTGGATGACATAGGCAAGATTGAATCAGGAGATCTCAATGATGTGCAACATCAGGAAAACCTAAAACAGTGTCTTTTCTGAATACCTGTTACAAGAGGTGTATTTTCCCTGCTTTTAAAAGTATATGCTCATAATTCAATTGAAACTTAAAGCATTCTAAAAGATGAGCAGTTAAAAAGAAGCAAAAATTTGTTTTTTCATGATAAATGAAATGCCAAAGAAAAATTTAGGAACATAACATGAAAGGTTTAAATACAACTGTTTGATCAATGCCGTGGATAATTTTGAACTCAATTGGAAATTAAAATAACCTTAACCAGAAGGAATGTAGAGTTCTTACATCTTTACAAACATAGGTCTGAAGTGTTGGCTTTTGGATATGTTCTGTCCAGTCGGCAGCACAGATTTTTCCATGTGAATGAGGTAGTTGGCATATGTACAGTTTTACTATCAGCAAATGGCTGTGTTAGTTGCCAGTATAACAGTAATATCATTCTTAATGTGTACCAGTTTTAAAAAAAATCCTAAAAATTAAAAAAATCCGTGCATCATTTTGTACTTTTTTTCTAAAAATCTTGAATGTTCACGTGTAATATCAGCACCATTTTCTGTTCATATACATTTCATTGTATCTAAACCCACTGTTCATGAATTAGACACAGAAGACCAAGTGTGCCGCAATACAGAGCTATCTAAAGGTGTTTTGAGAAACGTTGAAACAGTTTCTCAAGAAGAAAAAAGAATCTGTGGCATGTGAGGTTTGGTTCTTGAATCAGTATTTTCAGAAGTATTTAGATTAACTATTTAAATGTCTTTCAGAATATGATGCATTGGCCAAAGTCATACAGCATCATCCAGATAGACATGAAACATTGAAGTAAGTATAAAACTATTTTAAATTCTAATAGGGCAGTAAGCAGAAGTCACCAGACTTGACGTTTCCTTGGTTTCAGTTTGACTTTTCCTCACTTTTATGTAATTTCTCTGACACAATAAAAAACTTGTGTTTCTGTGCCCCTACAAGCTTTCTTTAATTTCCATCTGTATGGGTCAGAAGCATTGCTAATTTTTCTGTAGTTGAAATTTTTCCAGGTGAATAAGTGAACTCAGATGTAAATGCACATCTGATGTCAGTTTACCAGGAATGAGTTGCTCCAAAAAGGGAGACAGTGGGAACTCCTTTAACTTGCACCAACCAGAGCTTCAGTAGTCAATCAAAATGCATAACACACAAGCAAGTAAGGTGGAATGAGAAAAAGCAGGAGAAAGTTCTGAGGGTTCTTTTTTATGTTTTCCTTGTGGGAGCTGTTCCTGCATGCCCGGTTATAAAAGGCTGTGTTGTGCACCTCATATAACCTGCCCTGGCATGCAGGTCGGACCTACCCCACGTCCAACTTGTCTGGCATGTAACTCACAGTGCTGCAAACCCAAACATTCTGGGTTTGCATCACTGTGATGGGGCACTTGTAGGGAGATTAATGTTATCGAGCCAGAGAAACATTCCAGGACTTACTGCATCTATGAGTTTGTTCTTCTTAAGCTGATTAAAGATGTAATATGGGGTTAATGTTCCCATTTAAGTGCAGTTGTGCACTTATCCTGTTACCCACTTTCAGTGAAATTGCCAAGGGAGGCTGTCTTTTCATATTGCATAGCCTTTCATAGCAAATGGAAATGCTTTGGTTATATTATTACCCTAGTAATAGCATTTTTGTAGCTATTAGCCACTGACAATATTTCACACATTGCTTTCTTGTATGTTGTTTTTCCGTGCCTTGATTTCATTACCACAACTTTGATTATTACAGGCAATTCTCAGGAGGCTTGACTGCTTCTTACTTCATTAGTCAACATGTGGTATTTATCAAGTGAGGTTTTAATAAAGAACTACCAAAAGTGCAGTTTTTCAGTTAAGTCAATTAAGAGTAGAAACAAGCAAGTAAGAGAAATTGTGACTGCCCCATCCCTGAAAGTGTTTAAGGCCGGTTTGGATGGGGCACTGAGCAATCTGGTCTAGTAAAAGATGTCCCTCCCCATGGCAGGGGATTGGAACTAGATGATTTTTATGGTCCCTTCCAACCCAAACTATTCTATAATTCTATAATAAATGATACTTCTTTTTCTTAGAGGATGCCGGGTTGTTTAGGTTTGGAGGGATTGTTCTAATTTTGCTTAACATATCCAAGCATAAATTTCTTAAGCAAGGTAGTGAGTTACAGCTGGTAAGAATGCAGCATATGGGAAAATATACAGAAAATTACACAATGAACCGAAAGCCACCCTTAAATCAAAATAGAGGAAGCCTCACTAACAATGCCACACTTTCCACGGAACTCATAATCACTAAAAACACCTGAGAAAACTTCTTGTGAGAAGAAACATAAGGGTTTGTTGCAAGAGTTACATTTATAGCTTTTGCAGCTTATGTGGCACAATAGGATGAAGTTCAGAAAAATACTTTCTTTATGTTTTTTGAGAGTCTGTTTCTTGGAACAAGTCACAGAGCACAAAAGAAGCTGTTAGCAGCTTAGTCACAAGTAGTGCTCAGGAGCCAATTCAGGAAGTGACTGGAGCTGAACTACTAAACAACAGTGCCCACAGTGTAATTAGATTCGTTATCAGAAGAGCTGTTCAGAGGACCAAGAAATGACACTGAGTCTTAGAAAAGGAGATATAAAAATAAGAAGGCTAAGCAAAGATTCTCTGGAATGTAAAGTAAAAGGAGTAAAGTAGGTGGATGTAGCTTGGATGTTACTAGAAAAAAATTGCCGGTCCTCTCACACTCTGCTTACACATGACACCACAGTGTAAACAGCAAGATTTGGCCAAATGGAAATTTTTAAGAAACTAGAAACAAAATGCTACCAAAATCAGTGTATGAGCCTATAAGCTGTTAGTCTGTTTCCATCAAAGAAAGGGATAATGTCACACCCAACTCTCTGTCAGGTGTTCTCTTCCAGCTTAGGATATTCTATGATCCTATGAATCCTCTTCTTTAACTTTCATTGTATGGTCAAGTAAATAGCATGTTGTGTCAGGACTGAATTGTTACAAATGCCCAGAGTACAACTGTATTCCAGCCTGGAGGCCTAATTTTTTTATAGAAGTCCTGAAATTACAAGTTTAGAACATAATAGTTTAACAATTACATGAAATGACCTTACCTTTATATCATTTCACTTGTTTTGTTTACATAAGCTGTTTATTTTATAGTTCTTTCTCCTCTACTTAGATCAAATCTGTTTTGCAAGAGTTTTACAGAACTTCTTAAGAATACTCTATTTCTTTTCAGGCAGCTAGAAGCTTTGGGAAAAGAACTGCAAAATCTTTCTCACATTAAAGAAAATGTTGAAGATAAGGTAGGTTTTTCATAGAGATGGATATATAATAATTCATTAATGTAGAATCTGCTATGGGTTGTTTGGCTGTATGTGCTCTCTGTTTCCTACAACATATATTTTATCATTCCAGTTGGAGCTGAGAAGAAAGCAGTTCCATGTTCTCCTGAGCACCATCCATGAACTTCAGCAAACCCTGGAGAGTAAGTGCTGTTCTTTGGTAATAGATATAACCAGGTTAGGTTTCAGCGGATCAAAAGGAATCACAGCTTCCAGCAGTGGGATAGCTCTGTGCAATTGAGGTTGGTGACCTCTTACATTGACAGAATTCTTTCCCCAGTAGTAGTCCAGAGCCTCAGACTACTCAGAATTTTTCTTTTTCTACAAGCTACCCACTGTGGCATTTCCTGACTAGCTTCAGGTTAATTTGTAGGCAGCAGAATTCTTTAAAATGTGAGGATGGAGAGTAGTACTTTGAGGGTTTGTTTTTTTTCTGAAACAGAAAGTGTTTCTTAGAGAAAATTATTCTTGTGCTTATTTCCAAATTTAATTTTATAATTCCTATTTCATTAGTTTTGAACATGTCACTGCTATCATGGTATCATTTGGGGCTTTACTAAAAAGAAATTGAAATACAAAGGGAGGTAAATGATGATCTACTCAGACTGTGAGTCTGTGATAGAACAGGGACTAAAGCTGTCAGACACAAGAGCTAAATTCAGGAATTAGTCATACTCATATTTTGTCATACAAATACCTAATATTTTCAAATCAACACTAACTTTTCATGCTCTAATATGGATAATATTGTTTTAAATATTATTTGCTGGATATTTGCTGTGTCTTTCGAAGACGGAACAATTGGTACAGCCTCTGAGCATGACCTGATTAAATGCAGAGATGGCTGTAAGAGACGACTTTCATTCTCTAAGGCTGTCTAGATCTTCTTAAGCAGAATGAACTGTTAATCCTAGGTGCACTTTAGCAGAAGGTTATTGTTATTATGTGTTACTAACACTTGCTTAAGTATTAGTCTTTAAAATGCATTTTCATGTGAGTATATAGATTACCTTTCAGCTTTCAGGATTTTGGGAAGGAAGCAGCAGTTTAGTGGAAAGCACAGCTTCAGTATGAAATAAATAAACCATTAGTAGGCAAAGAGAAGGCACTGATTTGAAGCAATCTGGTACTATTTGCTTGAATTGATACTATAGAATTTACCCCTTATTTCCAGTAGCAGCTGTTAGAGATAACATCCTTAAAAACTTGAAAGGATTTTTTTGTTTGAACATAGCATTTTATAGAATGAGATACTCCACTACACATTTAAGGCAATCAAAATAAAATATTTAAGTTAGTCTGTATGTATGACCAAAGATGTTTGACTAACAGTAATATTGAATTTTAGATGATGAAAAGCTGTCAGAAGCTGAGGAATCCCAAGAAACTCAGATGGAAGCAGAGGCCAAGCAGTAGATGTAATATGAAGACTGACAATTCTACTTAGAGTCCAAGTATCTTCACTTTGTGTTGAAGTCAACAGTAAGAGAGATGGAGCTGAAAATAGTTTTCTACTGGTTCTGTGAATTTTTGTACAAAAATACATGTTTTGCATATGCTTCAGGGGAAAACAGTTGCAAGTATGTCAGGCACTCAGTGTTAATCCACAAACTTTTAAATTTGTGACAAATATACTTGGTTTCACAGAGGATGGAGCTTGTACACAGTACTTGTGAACTAAGGTGTTTACAAAACATTGCCAATAAAAGATGTTTTCACAGATTTTCTATTTTTAGTAGGGATTGAGCCTTATTATAAGGGCTTCTTTTCTTACTTGACATCAGATTAGGGCAGTGCATCTTTTTATGAGTCCCAGCTTCCATACCCTGTTCAAGATGGGACCTAAATCTGAACTAAGTAGGGTCTTAGTTTTTCAAAGTAGCTGCCATTTTAGAACTTACTGTGACTAGACTAGAATTTGATAGTTTCATATAAAACAAATTACTTCTGTAGAATTAATGCTTGTTAAGGATTGTAAAACAACAAAAATGATACTGTACTAGCTTTAATTTTTTCCTCAAAGTGATGCAAAGAACTGCAGTGATCCAAGCCTTGTTCTGCTGTGTTTGTTGTACCACATCAAAAGCTACATTTTGAAATGGCACGTTTAAAACTTAAATTTAAAAGCTTTGTATTTGAAGAACTGGGACTCTAATCCTGATACTATGTATAATCTGCTTCTGGATTTTATCTGTCTATTGACTATTATCAAAATACATCGCAATTTCTGAAACAGATGGTGCAACCCTTCTTTTCTCATGATGAAAAACTGAAGCAGTGGAGCAGTAATCATGATGTTAAAGAATCAGAGATACTTTTATTATTAATAGGGAAAGTGGAATCTATCCACCTGGATCATCCTGATGTCTGAGCAATCTGTTGGGAAGTAGGAAATACAAGTTTCAACCTTCCCCAAAAGAGAAGAGAATGGAATATGCTCTTCTGCTTTTGTAAGGCAGGGAGGAAGGAGAAAGGGCCAGTAGTAGGTCATATTGTAAAAACACCCACTAAATGGAGCCTTCCAGTGGTTTGGGTAAAGGAAAACATTTTGGATCTCACTCAGACTGTGCCATAAGCACGCGTGGTTCAAGTGAAATAACGATGTTACTCAGAACAGGGCTGCTGTCTCACTAGGTGACAGCTGAGGGGGATCTCCACGATTATGATTCTGGATGTTTATAATGTAAATACCACATAATTCCCACTCTCAGTGGCTGTGGCTCTGTGAGTTGGGCTGAACAGACATATCTGAGCTTGTTTTGCTCACATTCCAAGTTTGCTAAAGGCAAGCCAGCTGAACAAGAAGTCGCACAACTTCAGTAGCGCAGTGCAGCCCTGAACTAATAAGCTGTCAAATGTCTTCTAGTTCACAGCTGGTCAGCTCAGAACACAGGGGAAGCTCAGGTTTGCCTGATAGAGCCTGTGCAGACATGCAGCGCTTCTGCACTATGAAGTTGGCAGGTTGTGGGGTGGCTAAGCAAACAACAGGCTTTCAATAGGAAAAGTACACTGTCAAAAAGTATTAAGTGTACCGGGTTTTTCCCGTCCTAACAACAGGGAATGGTAAAATGTTTTGTAAAGCAGCAACACTAAATTATTGCCAAATTGGGGAGGAGTCGCTGTCACGAGCATATGAATTATGAAGATCATAAATGACAAGAGCTCAAGGACACTTTTAAAGCATATTAACCTTTTCTTTTGTGGTTGAAATGCCTTCCATGAGTTATCTGGACTGTATTTTGGTGCAGAGATGGATGACATTTACCAGTTAAAAACAGTCTCTGTAACAGTGAAAAGCTCAATTTTTCTGTTCATTGTTTTACACAGTTCTTTGGAAATTACTTGGATCAGTCAAGTATCTTATCTCAGAACTTGCACTGCTCTGTATAGGACTTGACAGAAACATGCCAACACCCAAGTCTGTCCCTCTGGTAAGGAATATTTACAGAGAAATAAGAGTTGTACACAAGAGAAGCAATACAAATGCATGGCAAAGGAATAAATTCTAGTTTAAATTACAGTGACACAATCTTGAAAAGAAATTACTGCCCTAGAAAATCAAGTTACCCTAGTGCAATATGGCAGCAAGAAGGTGATGTCACCAGGCCAATCAAAGGAAAAAGCAACATCAACTCATTGCAAACAGAGCCTCAGTGAGACACCCAAAATACTTGCTCCTATTTTTTTAAAGTATTTATACCTCTAACCTCTTGAACATTATATTTGTACCAAAAAAGAAAAAAAATCAAATGGAACTCATATACCAGCCAATATTTAACCTGCTTTGTTACCAAGCCTCAGGTTCCAGCTTCAAATCTGCCCTGCATGTGCTGGAAATGTATATCAGCATCGCCTTTAATTTTCTGTTCCAGAAGTTTTCTGTGTGCCATATTTCCAAGACACAGATGGTGGTCACTGTTTTATCCCTGCCTAGAAAGCTGTCCTCTGCCATACTGCTTACCTGCACTGACTCTAAATATATGTGCATAAAAATCTAAGTACATAAATCTCAAACAACCACACTACTTAGAAATCTTTCCTGGTTTTATGATTTGCCTTGACCCTTTCTAAGATGAAAGATTATTATATGCCTAAATGTTCCATCTCGGTGCCCTTGCCATGTGGATGTGAAAATACAAGCAGGAAGAGAGTTGCTGAAGTGATAAACTGACATTTTCAATGCCAGGACTTGTTTTTCTGTCCTGTCCAAATGAGAGCAGCAGAGGGAGAGTAGAACATTGGACAGAATTGGTAACTTGGGCGGAATTTAATAAGACAGATTTAGCAAGCTTCATGAAGGGATGGGAGGAGGAGAAAGAATGTCACCGTGACACACTGCCAAGTGATGGGATATCTCTGAAACCATGTTAATTTGAAGAAAGCTGCTGCCAGCAAAGAAAATTGCAAAAAAATATATCACGAAGATTTTTGAGCTAGAAATTATGAGTTATTTGAGATACTTGTAAGTTTTCCGGATGTCACAGCTGGCTTGTACCATGCTTTCCCTCGTTCCTTTACTCGAGGCTCAGATGGGTCTCCTTTTCATGTAAGTTTAAAAAACTAAGAAAAAAATTTCAGAAATGCAGGCAAGTGCTGTTAGTTCTGCTCTGGTAACTGATGTGGTTGTTTCTTTCCAGACTACCCGCATTAGGGCCATGCTATGCCAGTGTATGAACCACTTTACAGATCTATATGCAACAGACCCTGAGGAAAGCAAGTTAGCAACAGAGAAGTGCTCCATCTTTTGTGCTTCACCATGATTGTCAAATGTGTTCTCGGGTTAGCTAGTCTTCGTTTCCCAAGTCTGTTTTAATAGGGGTTATTAGCACTGTTGCAGAATTCCCTCCACTCGTAGCCCAGGGCCTGTGTGTTGCTGGGCACTGTGCAGAGGCCAAACAGAAAGGCTGTTCTGATCCCTGTGTGCTGGGCAGTGCCACAGCAGTCAGGAGGCAAAGCCGGGTTTGGCTTTGGTTTGTGTTCACCCTGGCCTCATGTGATTCATCTGCCTGCTGGCAGCAGGAAAGTATCCAGCAGGACACCTGGCATGGCATGGCTGTGTGAGCTGTTCAGTGATGTGCCGAAGGCACTTGGGGAGTGGGACACCAGGACATCCCCACCAAGGAAACTCAGCATCTTTGTACCAAGGAGCTTCCCAGGTATTCAAGAGTAATCGTAAAGCCATGGGTACAGTATGCTGGGGACTTTGCCTGGGTTAGCAGAGTTCAGAAGGGAAGGATGAGGGGCCTTAGACCTCGGTGCCGGGTGAAACACCTGGAGGGCTTATTTCATGGAAAGAGGAGCTCTCGACCTGCCCTGGCCGGAGGCAGAGCACGGGTTGTTTTGGGCAGCCATTGCTGGCCGAGCGGCAGGAGCTGGACTCAATCAAGGAACATACGAGGGTAGAACTTGGGAACAGACTCGTTTTTCTACACTTGTAGTTTTTGTGAGCGGCCGCACATTCGGAGCGCACGAACCGCGGCAGCCCGGGGGAGGCGCTGGCAGCGATCGGGGCCGTGCCGGGGCCGCGGCCGCCAGGGGGCAGCAGAGGCCGGGCTGGGCGGGCACGGAGCATTCCCGGGCACGGAGCCTTCCCGGGCGCGGAGCCTTCCCGGCGCTTCCCGGGACCGCGGATCCCGCCGGCCCCGTTCCCGGCNCCGGCGATTCCCGGGACCCGCGGATCCAGCCGACCGCGTTCCCGGGACCCGCGGAGCCTTCCCGGCCCTTCCCGGGACCGCGGATCGCGCCGGCCCCGTTCCCGGTAGTTCCCGGCCTTGCGAGCCTCTTCCAGACCTTTTCTTTTTCGTTTCTCTACTGGTTCCCACACGCAGCCAGTTCTACCAGTGTCCGGCGGGGTTAAAACCCGAGAGAATCATAGAATATCCTGAGCTGGAGGAGCCCAAAATGTCCATAGAGCCCAGGTCTTGGCCCTGCACAGCACATCCCCAGAGGGTTTTCCCTGCTTACCCCCGCACTTCGTTTTTATTGTGTTGCTCAAACTATCCTGTCAAAGCCTCTCTAAACTGCCCCAAAACACAAATAACACTGCCAAAGAGCAGAAGGTGCAATCCCAAAACCTCCTCTCTTTGGGATACCCCATGATGTGACACAAGTGTATCCAATACTTAATTTTCCTATACATCCAGCCCCATCATCCTGAAACCAAGGTAAGCGTTTTTCAGGATCACCCCATACTAGGTTGTACTGAATTTGCATCATCATGCTGAGGAACTTAGCAAAAGTTTGCTAAAAGCGTTATAGTGCATGAGAATTCCTAAAATATTTAACAGCAAAGACATGCGTTTTTAAATTGCTCTCACAATAAAGGGCAAATAAAAAGCAAACTACCTAAACAACCTTTTTTTATCCTTTGCCAGTTTGCTCACAATGAAAAGTCACCATCAAGAGAATTTAAAATGATTGTTTATCTCTAAGGAGGAAAGGATTTGGCTCCTCTCAACACAAAACTTTCATCAGAAGTGTGTGCTGCATGTAACAAATAGGCCCCACTAGGAGCCCATTTGGAATAAAAACAAAATATATAATTTATGATCTGGCAGGGCAAGCTGACTGCAGCCACCTTCCCAAAGACTTACATAAAACATTACTACACTTAAATCTTATACAAACCTAAATGAAATTCACATTTACATTTGCTGCACCAAGATCCCATGCATGAGCTCCTATTCCAAACTATATATCTTCCCAAAAGTGGTGTATTGTTGCTAAAAAACTCCCAGACAACACTAAGCTTCAAAGCTGAAAACAGAAGCCCTGGTTGATTACCAAGCATAAGACACAAGTTTAGACACAACACATGGAAACAACCACAACTGCCCAGTACAGCTTCTCTCAGTTACATTAAGGAAACTTTTACAACCTAGTGGAAATTCAGAGGTGAATATGTTTTAACTTATATGAGAGAAAACATGGGAAAAAAAAGTCTTGATTTCTTTCCTAGTGGCTGGTAATGTCAGTATCTTCTGACTCACTCTGCATGAATTCGCAGAGAGCTTTCAGATCAATTCTCTTTTGCTCTGTTATTGTGGTTTCTAGAGATGGGAAGGGTCAGGGAGCACCAGGGCCACCACCCCTGCCATCTGTGTTATTAGTGTCCCCAGTGCCCAGCAAGGTGCAAAACAGTGGGAACACCTCCTGCAGTGGGTTCATCCACTACCTGCCCACACACCCAGAAAATGCCCCGGTGTCAGGAGATCGCTTATGCTGGAGCTTTTCCCTCAGTGGCTGACACGTGCTGGTTGTTTTTCAGAGCCTGTACATCTGTGTGAGATCTCTGCCCTTCTGACATACCAGCATGTCATGTTATTGAGGTGACTTGAGGAATGATTGAAGGCAAAGTGATGGTCTTGATGACAGAAACCTTCCCTGAGACACCTGTGCCTCGGTCAAATAAAATGTGAGCAGCAAAACTCTTTGCTGTTATGTAACAGCAGCAGGATTCACTGAAGAAATGAGAGAATTTCTTCACCTCAGGACTCAGCCTGTTAGGGCACACATTCATTCAGTTTCTTATACAGAAAAACAGGTTCTTCCCAGCACTTCTTGGCATGTTGACGAAGAGAACAAAATCCCCAGAACCAACCTTTCCCAGCCCCACAACTCCCAGCAAAGTGAAGGAAAGCTTTGTTCCCAGTGTGGGCTCTGGCAGTGCCTGTGGGTGCCTCTACCTGTGTACATGGGGCACAGCGTGGCAGTGGGGGGGCACAGGAGCTGGGCTGGCCACTTGGGCAGTGCTCTCCAAGACCCTCCTGAAAAATAAAAGCCATGCTGAAGAGCAGGGGGAGCAGAGAGGCATATTTGGGACATGTTTGGAGTGGACTTGCCTGTACTACTACTCACTCAGGAGGATGGTGTAAGAGTCAGCAAATCCCTCTTTGAATAGACAGATTATATTTGTATTTGGCTTGTGATGGTTTCTCTCCCTTTCTCTTCTTTGCTGCCTAACCCATCAAACCTGCCAGCTGCTGCACTAAGCACACCAAGCAATGGAAAAGGATCTCAAGGCACATGGGGAAAACCCCTGGTGTAATCTTGTTCCAATACAGTAAATAGCCAGCATATTTACCGAGTGTAGAGAGGTAAAAAGGGGATTTGTGCTCCACTGCATCATCTCTCAAGATGCAGGTAGAGACATTCCCTAAGCTTGGTAGGACTAAACTCAGACCCCAATCCTACAAGAACATCGGCTAACACTCTGCCATCCTACACCAAATCAATGAAATAAAACTGTTCACCTCTATTTCAGGCCTCTCACATGATGCTAATTTCCTAGATATCATATAAGGGCTGCAGCTTGCACCCAACAAGTGAGTTTTAGGAAGGAATTCACACAGCTCCTGCAATCTGGGTAAGGGGTTGTGTAGAAAATGATGCAGGGAGGTTGCAAAACCACTCAGATTTAAAAAAAAAAAAAAAAAGAGAACAAAAACATCACAGCATGGTTAAAGACTAAGTCCTGAGGGAAGCAGCAGGGTTGTTTGGCAGCACAGCATTTCCATGCAGTTTGGGCAGGAGCAGCAGCAAGGCTGCACTGTGCAAGCCCAGCCTTGGTGACGCAGCCAGGGACTGCAGGCTCTGCCCAGGGCTCCCTGCTCTCTGCTCCCACAGGCCTGGGCCTCAGCAGTGTTTACTTGGCCTGTGGATCCTTTATAATCCGATGTCATGGGCTTTTCAAGTGTGCCAGTTGCCGCTGTAGCCTGCTGCCAACTGATAGATGGTTTATGCCGCTAACAGCGCCTGAGGAGGAGAATTGCTAAAAAGCAGTGGGAATATTTACTTTCTCCTGCTAATGCAAGTAGCAAGCAGGGGATTTCAGAACCCTTGTAACCTGCTTGTAGTCAGCTGCAGACCAAGCCTGGCTGGGGGCAAACAGAAACCACGGGACGCAGCTCCATAGGGACAAACAGCTAGAACACAGCAAATGCTCAGGGCAGAGTGCTCCCAGCCAGGCTACAGCATCAAACCACAGCACTGCCCACAGGGAGTGACCGCGGGAGGGACACGAACCAGCGGGCTTATTGTCTTGGAAGAGCAGAAAGGAAGCAAAAAGAAAGGAAAAGCAAAGCCAATTAACTGCAAGCTGATTGTCCATCCCTCATTCCCATTCTCCAGGACTGACCTATAGCCTCTGTATGTGCATATATGCAGGCATATGTGCACATTTACACACACCCCCCTGCTACTGGAAACTTTGCAGATTGCTGGGTACACTGTACAAAGCACATCTGAAAGCTTAAGCTGATTAAATCAACATACATCTCAGTGACTCCCATTTTCTCTGACTGTAGCTCACAGCCTTGCACCCATCGCTGCCACAGCTTCTCAATTGAGCCAGCCCAGAGCCCCCTCCACTGCCTCCACTCCCACGCTTCCACCAGCAATACAAACACACAGCTACTGTGGAGGAGTAAATGCTTGTTATTATTTGTCTTGACACTTGGGGAAGCACTGGAAAGTTCAGCTAGTTTGCTATTTCGCATTGTCCTGTTACCACCCATTGTCAAACTTCCTCCCCATGTTTGCTTTACAATTGCTCATCCCTTGGGGTAGCAGCGGGGAAGGAGACTGGCACATGGAGCAGAGAGCTGCAATTTCACCAAGAAATAATAGTAACCGACCAAAATGTACTGATTACATGGATGCGTCAGCGCGAATGAGACAAGAAAGATTCCCAGTTGTGTTATCTCCGAATTGCTCCCTGCCAGTCGCTGTGCCTGTGATTAACCACGTCAGACTCAGCAGGCTGGGTTCAGCACCCTGTCCTTCTCCTGCTCATTAATTTCAGCAGCAATTCCCAGGGTGTGAAACAGCAGCAAGTCGTGTTTGTTTGCTAAAACGCTGTAAAGCTCCCTGGATACTGTGCTCAAGCCAGAAAGACACTGAGTCACGCTGAGCTGTCTGTTCCTGGGGCTCCACAGCAGCTCCGGCTGTGTCTGCCAGGTCCCACACGCGCTGTGTGGATGCTGCATGTTCCCCCTGTCCCCTCCTGCAAACTTCTCTTCTCTTTGCCTTTTCTTAGCTCACAAGTAAAAGGTACCAAAGTAAGTACCTCACAAGTAAGGTACCGAAACTGGCTATATATAATCATTCAATGATTCCAGCTGAAAAGAATCTTCGGAGGTCTCTAGTCCAACCTCCTGCTCAGAGCAGAGCCAGTTTCAGATTTAGGTGAGGTTGCTCTAAGCCTGAACCTAGGTATTTGAGTATCCCCAGGGGTGAAAGTCCCACTGCTTCTACGAGTCCTGGTTCCAATGTCTGACAATTGGGAAATTTTTTAACCCCGATGTTAGAGTACAAGTCTGCTACTGCTCATTTAGACAAAGCATTGAATGGTTTAAAAAAGCTCCTCTATTGATGGGGCTCTGGTTTTTCTTGCGGCAAAACAGGAGATGAAGCGTTAGAGCGGCACATAAGACAGGAACTGAGCTCTCAGGCAGTGTTATTGCCTCTCTACCATCAGTGCAGCCACCCCAGCTTTCCAGCAGCCAAGGGGAGAAAGCAATCACACCATTTATCATATCAGATCCTACACTCCCATCAGACTGGATGGCTCACCCCGATGCTTTTCTTTCTGGAAGCAGTTTTGCCTGCAGAGTCACCTGCTGAACACTCACACTGTGCATTGCACCAGCACAGAACACTCCTCCCACCAGCACAGGGACAGGATGAACATATCCTTCCCAATAACATTTTATTTGAAAAACTTGAAGAAAAATAATTACTCATGCTCCTCATCAGAAAGGCAAACAGTTAGAGTGGTGAACGATATTGTAGCAGTGCCTGTAATTAAGGAACTGCCAGCATTTTAATTACAAACTAATATCTTCAGTGGCTGATGATCCAGCTGTTCAGCAGACACGTTGAAAGTGAGATTGCCAATTCCAGAGTTACAGACCAGCAATTAAAGTTTTAGGAGCTTTTCTGTACTTCTTGCTTATTAAGATGTGTTTCTTGCTTGTTAAAGGCTTAGAGGAAATTTCAGTAAAGCCCTTACATGAATGAGTAGGGAGCTTTCCTTTCACTTTCAGTGATTCCTCTGTCACAACATGGGGTGGCAACATCCTGAGGCCACCAAGTGTCTCACCAGACCTTCTCTGGTCACACTAAGGCCAGCTGGCCAGCTGAGTGCTCCTTTAACATTTTCCACCTTCAAATCATTAGTCCAGCTATTGCCCAGTGTGACCAAGGAGCTTTGCTGAGCCCTGTTTAGGGGGTACCCCAAGTACCAGTGGAGAATTATTTAGTTATTACATAAAATTTAAAACTACATTTAAAGCACTAAAACATCAACAAGTGTAACAAGCCTAAGAACCCAGTAGTTTGCAATAACAAAAATATTAAAGACTATTTGAAGTTTTATCCCTTCCCCAGATTCTGCTTCTGAGCTACTGCAGAAGCAAACTGTGGTTCACTTTGTTTTTCTTCATTCAGGAATTCAGAGAAAATGTTCAGATGTTGTAAAAACAGAGTCCCTCTGGACTATCCTACAAGGATTCCCACTCTCCAAGTCCAGGCTCGACCCAGCAGCAGGGTGGGTCAAGGTGGGGGCAGAGCAGCCAGCAGCACATGGCCCAGAGGCCACCAGCGATGGGCCCTGAGCATGCAGGTACCAGACACAGCAGCATCACCCTCTCTGTAACTCTGCAGCTGAAAACCTCCCCACCCTGAGCAGCCACTGCTCATCCCCCAGGAAATTGTGCTGTCAGGCCAAACTGCTTCAAGTCAAGCCCAGGCTGAAAAAAAAGGATAACAGAAATGACAAACTCCGATCCCAGGAAATTTGCACAGTCTGTGGCCATTGGGTTGGCACAGCAGTGATCACCCAGACATGCCTTTGTCGGCTTGGATTTTGCTGGCTGCTCCTGAGACATGGGGGTTGCAGCAGGAGTTGCTGATGGCAGCTGATGTTACCTGCCTGCAAGGTAGGAGTGTGCAGCTCCCTCTCGTCTGAGACCCAGAATTATGAGCTGTGCTGCCTGGCTTGCACAGTTATCCCTGCCCTTGCTACTGGAGGGACAAAACCCCAGCCAGGGCATGCCCCCATCTCATCTCCCTGCCTTTTCCAGCTCAGGTCTCCAGTGGGGATCAGCACACAGGCTTTTCCCTCATCCCTTGCCTGGGGGCACCCAGGGGTGTTCACACTTCCCACAGAGACACTCACTGCCCGGAAAATCACCCACACTGGCATGCACTTCTGAGAACACAGTTCCATCCTGCAGGCCTGGCTCAAGGGAAAGGTCCCCACAGAGTTTTGCAGAAGAAACCCTTGGGAATAAAAACCCGCTGAACGAGACGTGCTGTGTCTTAATTACACCGAGCCAGTATTCCCAGCATCACCGACACGTGCACGGGGAGATAAGAGGTGAAGCCTGTCAGGCAGTGAGTTTACCACAATGCCCCCAGTGCAGGGGTCCCTCAGACGGATGAAGCCCCTGCTCTCATCCACAGTATCTCCCCTGGGGCCTCACACCCCCCAGAGACCCCCACATCAGGCTGGGTGGCAAGAGAAGGGCTGTGATTAACAGGCAAGGGCAAGGCATCGACCCCAGCTACAAGAGCTGCTGGGCACAAAGTTCACTCAGCCAGCTCCTTCCCACTCCTCCAGCCCCTGCAGCTCTGCTTCCTCCAGCAGCTGCTGCCTCCCTGCCTGCCCTTCCCAGGCACTGTATCCCCTTCCCCTCTGGGAGCTGCTCCCTCATAAAACAGCAGGAAAAAAGCTGTGATGTTTGCAGCAGTGCCTCAGACTCCATGGGGACACAGGGAAGATGTTTTCCACAGGTGTCTATTGTTCCAAAGGGAATGCAGCATGTCTAGGGAAGATTCCCTGAAGAGTGGTAACCACTTGGGTGGAACTACCTTCACAAAGAGAGGATAAAACACATACATTCTAGACAAAAAGAAGATGTCATAGAAATGGTTCCAATATCAACAGTAAGTGCTTTGTTCCTGCATAAAACCTCTAGGCAGTTCTGTCACATACATGGAAAGAAGAACGCTGCAAATTTTGTGGACATAACCCCCACATTTCTGAGTGTCCTACACTGTGAAGACATTAGGGCCAAACACAGGACACTTAATAATAATAATAAAATTCCAGCCTTTGCCCTTTGGATCAAGTCTATTCTCTACTATCGCTGAATGGCAATGCAGCAAAGCTTGAAGAAAGATCTACAATGTAAAACTTCATTATAAGGTTCTAATAATATGAAAACTAAATTCCATGGCAAATGTTAGGGCTGACTGGTGTTCTGAGATGTATTTATGCAAAATCTGCTGCCAGTTCAAATTAACATATCTCATAACTAGCCCTGGAATGAGAAGTGATCAGCTGAGTGATGAGCAAGCCCCAGTTTCTGTCCTTGCTCATGCCCTGCCTCGAGGCTAATCCTCCCTCCTTCAGCACAGATCCAAAGCTTGTGGAAAGGGTGCCAAATCATGGTTCATAAGGTTTCAGCAGGAAACAAAAGTACTTTTTTATAGCTTAAATGTCACTAGTGCCTGCTAGAAGCTTGCATTTGAAGTGCATTTGGTGTCTGCTTTCTTCTGTAGAAGGGAGACAGACCTTTCCCTCCTGGAGGAGTCCAGCTCCGAGGCCTGGGGTTATCTTTGTCTGGGGACAGCAGGTGTCCCATGTACCTGTCATCCCTGTGCAGGGCTCAGCTGACAGCAGAAGCTTGTTTGTGTCTGGGCTAAACTGAAGGATTTATGAGGTACTGGGTGCTGTGTGCTTTGCTATTTGGGCTCTCCAGCATAGAAAATCATGCTTAACAACCTGAGGTTTAGAAAAATACTTGGAAATGTTCAAAACGGGTGCTTCCCATTTTTTTTCCTAACTGGAAAAAACCTCTTGAGCCCTGAAGTTGCATCTCACAAAGACTGATGGCAAACCCTGAAGTCAATTTGTTCAGCACATACAGCTCATTAGGTATCACAAGGTTCTTACCTATTTACTTCCAGGTCTTTGTTCAGGCCCCTTAGTTCATGCTTTTAAAATACAAATAACCAAAACCCAACCCTGTGAAAGGACTTACTTTCCTCTCTTCTTGTGTCTCTGCTGTCTGCATGGGGCTGCCTTGCAGCCTTCTCTCCACTCACATCTCGAGAACATTTGGAGCAGGGCTCCTCTAGCATCACTTCCCAGAGATCCACCTGCTGCAGCCTGGCAGGTTCCTGTGCTTGCTGGGAAGTGACCCATGGTCTTGAGTGTAAAAGAGGAGCAAAAAAGAGGAGAAAGATTGCTGCTCTTTCCTCGTGCTAATTATGGGTGGCACTTTTAAACACAGGCACAGTGTTAATGCAAGGAAAGCACATTTCTGTCCTTTATCTTCCCTTACTTATTCTGCACTCTTCTTAGGATACAGGAGAGAGCAACTCCTACATGCAATTTATATATATCTGTAGATATGTGTGAGAAATTTTTAATAAAAAGAGGATGACAGTTGCCACAGGAAATTATGAATACATGCATATATACATTCGCTCAAACACGCACCCTGAGCCTTTGAGACTGTTCAATTTCTTCAAGGAAATACTTTTTAAAGAAGTGTCATGAACCAAGAGCTCAGCAGCAAAGAACGGGGTGAACCTGAGCCCTCCTCAAGAACTCTGATACAAGAGAACTTGCAACAGAGAACATGAACAGAAAACATTTTGTGACGTGGGCATGTGAATAAGTTGTCTCCAAGTGAGACATAGCACAGCTACTCTAATAAATATGCATTTACCCTCCTGTTCCTGCAAGGTAGGACATATGGAGGGGTAGCTGCTTTCTGTGACAACTGTGAGCATCAGCTGTTCTCTACAGGAGAGGAGAGTGGGGTTTCACATCCTCCTCACCTTCAATGTAGCTAACAAAGATATGAGGCATCTCCACCTGAGATCCAGTCACTGACAAATTACATTGACACCCTTGGGATTTTGTGTTCCTCTAAAATTCCTATAATTGCTACATAAATAATCAGTTTGGTGTAGGATGGTTCAATCAATCTAGCCCTGGGAAAAGACGAAGCAATAACTTCTGTGTAAGCTGCAGAGTAGAGTCCTTATTAAAAAACTACATCAAAACCTGTGCCCAGTCCAGTCTATTCAGGTCACTGCTCTCATTTTAACCGTGCTCATACACCAGAAAGTCCTGACGGATTGGAGCTGTAGGAGGTAAACCAGCAGATTGAAGAGGTTAGATGTATTTCTTTTCTAATGGGCCTGATGCTGTTCAAAGCTCCCATAAAAATTCAGCATGAAGAGCTTCCTAAGCTCAGGGCCTTCATGATCATTCAGCCTTTAAGCAGATACAAAGGAAATTTTTCTCTGCCTCTTTCTGAATATATCCATCTCCTCAGGAGCAAGGGGAAGACTTCTATAGAGAGCTCAATAAAATTCCTGAGACAGCTCATTAATTCCAGTCACTTCAGCAATGACTTCCCTGCCACTTGTGGCACTCAAAGAAGTTATAGATTGCCTTAGTAATAACAAATCCTATTCATTAGCCATGTCTCTGCACATGCATATTAATATTGTCTGGCCTTGTTAAATATAGAATCCTATTCTCTTTATTCTGTTTTTAACAGGCATTTTTCCCCCCTAAGGTTAGCCTTGAAATATTTGATAATGATAATTATCCCACCTCCAAAAATCTTGTGGAATTCCTTGAATGGCCTCTTATTTCTGCTGGGGAGCTGGGGCAGGCCATCTACCTCTGTAGGTATTATGATTTTACCCCTGTTTTGATGGAAAATTTAGAAATTTTTGTATTGTACACTCCCTACTCCACTTTTTGGAGACATAATTTAATCAGCAGAACTTTTATCTCCATTACATGTGTGTGTCTAAACAGGATCCAGTGGTGAGAATAGGAAATAATAACCACAAACATTGCAAGTGGTGGATGTGAAGGCCCTTGCACAACCTCTTACCTTCTCTACAGCTCCACACAGCAAAACCCAACCAAACACCACTGATCACAGAATTATGGGATGGTTTGGGGTAGAAGGGATCTTAAAATGCATCCAGTTTCAACCTCCCTGCCACAGGCAGGGACACCTTTCACTAGACCCGGTTGCTCAAAGTCCCATCCAACCTGGTCTTGAACACTTCCAGGGATAGGGAGCCACAACAAGCTCAAAATTCTCTCAAGTAACTCAAAAGCAGAAACATTTGGCAGCAACAGCAGGTATGTTGATACCAAAGAAGTCTTTATTCAACAGGGTAAAGAAAGTTTTATTCACTTATTTGTCTAAAATGAGAGCTGGTTGAGACCTCCCAGCTGTGTTCTATTGAATAAGGCTTTTCATGTGGACAGAAGTTTTGAAAGACCTTGGGGAAAAGAGGTGTGCTGAAGAAAATATTGCTTTCTTAACAACAAAAAACTTAAAGCTTTGGAGGTTTCTGTGAAAATCTTGCCTCTTACGCTGTTAACTGCCTTAGGAGCAGTGTTATACCATGAAATAGGAAATGGGATTTTCCATCTCTTTTATCGGCTTCCAAGATTAGTAGCTTTACAAGAATCTGATAATTTCAGAAATCCATCAAAAATATTTCCCTCTAGCACCTTAGATTAAATATAAAGAAAAAAAGGTTTTTTACTATGAGGCTAGTGAGGCACTGGAACAGGTTACCCAGAGAAGTTATGCATGCCCAAATAGCAAAATATTCAGGCAAAGTGGACACAAAAAAACCTAGCCCTTATTTGAGTTAATTTGGTCATTGTGACAAGGCTGCAGGAAAAGAACTGGAGAGAGAAGAATTACAGGGGAACTCTCAGATATCAAGTGGCAGCCAAAACCTCCCCCTGTTACTGGCAATGCACCATAAACCAGGAGCAGTTCAAACCCACGGCTGCTGCTAGCTCCTGGCTGTTGGTATGGCAGTGTTTTCAATATTCATTTTACTGAGGAGTTCCTGATGAACTCTTGCTGCTGTTTATAGCACGAGCCCAGGTATAGCTCATTTCCCAAGAATAACTTTGGCAAGGTGTCAGTGTCTGTTGCAGCCTCTTGACAACTTATAATTATGGTTGAAAGTGCAGTTGGGTGATTTCAGACAGCAGAGCAAGAAATTTCCCAGAGTTATCCACTGGGGCAGAGCCCTCTCATCCGAACACCTGTGGAGAAGGGAGCATTCCCACTGCTCAAGTTCCTGCAGAGCATGTGCATGAGGAAAAACGCAATTTTTTCCCCTTAAGAAAAAGAAACTTCCAATTTTTCTCTCCTTCACAGCCTCTAGTGATTTTCTGCATGCTAAAAATACACCAAAAATGCCAGTGTTCCTGCACGGCACGATTGTGGCTGTCAAGCTGAGTCCCCAGGAGCCCACAGCTGTGTGCTGGAGCACTGATGGTGAGCGTTGCACTTCAGCATTTAATCCTGCATGGTACTTAGTGACTCAACTTTTGTGGACTGACTCAACACACAACACAACCACGACAAAAATGCCTTTCCTGCTCTGTTGGGACTTGCTGCCCATCCTCAGTACCTGTGTTAGGCGTTTGATTCACTCCGTTCAAGCTCTATTGACAGTGAACCAGGTCCTCTGTGTTTTCTGGAGCCGGCCCCTCGTGGGGCTGCACAGACAGCTCTGGGACAGCAGAGCGAGACACAGCATCATTTAATTAATTTAAATAATTTAAACCATCTAAATCAGTGCTGACTTCAGCGCCAGTAGAGCTGAACCTGCAGCCAACAAATTTCACGACTACATTGATGCAAGACTGACATAAATGCAATCATAAGTGTGATTCATCACTTTTAGAAGTCACTTTGCTGTGTTTTTCAAGAATCATGACATTCACTCAGCCGATTTTTACCAAGAAATCAATTACCTAGTAGCTATTACATTTATCAGAACAGGTTTCCAGTGATGTAAATCAGCATTACCTTGCTGAAGCCGGTGGCAAGCACCAAGCCCACCTACACAAGCCAGGCGAGCAGCCTGTCTCCTATTAGGATGGATGAGCCTTGTACAGCTGACAGACATTTATGGAGGATAATTATAGAGACTGCAAATATATCAGTTACTTTGACAGGTTAATGGTTTCTTTTTAATTAGATGCACAGGCACAGGGGTGACTGCAAATAATTTGGTTGTGTTTTTACCAGGACAGGTCCCCAGATGTACTTCATTCTGTGCCAGAGAGCACGGGGAAGCTCTCCAAGCAAAACCAAGGCTGGGAACACCATCTGTGAAGTAAACCTGAGCCCTGGTGCCTTGTTTGCCAAAAACTACCCAGTTGATGGTGGTGTCTAGCCTGACCCAAGCCCACACATAGCTGGAAGCAAGGCAAATGTGCTACAGAGCAGTTGGTGCTGCAGGGTTTGGGTACATGGCTGCAGCAGGGAAGGGAGGAGAGAGATCTGGGGGGAATTATTCTGCCTTGGGACTGCTGGGGATAGAGGTGGCTTTGAAGGGGAGATTGATTATTGCCTCTAACATAGTATTTTCAGCGTTAAAAAAATAAAGAGATAAATGCTCTTTTGCTTTTGACCTCAGATATGAATACTTCATAGAATTACCTTGTCATTACATGGAAAATGTGATTCCAGCCACGTATATTTTTAACAACCACCTAGAACTGGAGGTCTGGTTTGCTTTGTCAAGCCTTCAAGGTCACTGAGGAGTGAGCTTATGAGGATCCAACTGAAGATGCAGGTGTCAATGTATGTGAAATGATGGTATCTGTAATGCGACACGAGGCATTTCCACACAGGAATATTTTTAATGTTAACTTCCTATTTAAAAATCCCTTCTGCAGATCCATCTGATTTTCCTACCCTTCATACCCATCAGCTGGATTTCACAGAAAGTTCAATCCATTTCCTAGAAAGCTGGCCAATGGAGCAGCTTCCACCCCAGACACTACAGCTCTGTTACTGTGACCAATCATCTTCCCCATACTCCACATCCCCAAGAATTTCTTCTTTGCTGTCTGCACTGAATGCCACTGTGTAAAAGAGCAGTGAGTTCTGAATTGGTATTTAATCCCCTGTTTATAGGAGTAGGCTGCAAAGTTGGCTGCATTTCCAGAATGGATGCTGACTCAAGGAGTTTTTCCAGTGTCCTGTAACAATCCCATTGGCAAACATTGTCCCCTACACAGACACCACGAGTGCATGGACATGTGTGAGTGCAAAACCTACAGAGTTCCAGCTTCTCTTTTTTAACCTACATGAGGATAAGGGAGCATGGCATGGAAGATCCTGGGTTTGCTGGGATTTAAGACAAGATAAAACCCCCCTCATCCCCCTGCTTGCCTCCAGCAGTCTCCACAAGAAATGGAGCTAATTTATTTAGTGTCAGCCGTCCTCTCTCAGAAAGAAAATATTCTTTCAAGGCATACAATTACTACACACGGCACTCATAAACAATGCCATGTTTAGCAATTTGTAGCATTAAACATTGAAAGGAATTTTCTCTGATGGAGTTTGACAACTTTGTCCAAAAAAAAAAAAAAATCATTTCTGTAAGCTGCAAATAGTCTTTAATGGAAACAGATTTAAATACAAACTATAGCTCCTTCACACTGTGCTGTAAATCACAAGGGAAACATAATTCATTTGCAGCAGTTTTCAACAAGAAAACTTGGCAGTCTTTCAGCAAGTTTCATAATTGCTCTATTTTAAACTTCATCTTGAAAACGCTCAAGATAGCTTTTAGTTTTATTGAAAGGTTAATTTCACACCTACAGAAAAATATCAGCTTTCCATTAGATCTAACGGAGTGTTAAATGTGAAAATTACACTCCCTTCCTATGAATGTGCAAAGTTTGTTGAATTTTTAACCCATCCTGATTTTCCATTCTTTCCCGGTGCAGCCAAGGCACAACAGTCACGGGGCTGCCTGGAGCACTGACACCAACAGCAGTAATTTGGGTGCCCGCTGTGCAGGGTGAGGCAGCCCACACCTTAAAACACACCCAGCATGGAAGGCAAGAGGGGACATTTCCCTGGGACAAGGCTTTAACAATACTAATTCTTCACAGATTCATGCCAAGGTGTCTCAAAAAGCACCATGGCATCTCTGGGCTCACCTTGTTGCTAGGAAAGTACAAACAAGGGGTAGGTACACAAGAAATGTGCTCATTTTCCTTCCCATCCCATCAGCTCTATTTTCTATTGGAGCAAAGCTGGGGGCCAGCCTGCTCCCATTCTTATTTCCCACTGGAGGAGTAAGATCAGGGCACAAACAATAAAATATTTCTGGTGGCCTGTGCACTTGATGCAGCATCCCCTTCCACCAAGGTACAGAGTCCATCACTCATTCAGGGTCAGGAAATGTTTCCCTGGAGCAGCTCCTGAAAAGCCACAGGAGTCCCAAGAGGACACTTCTCGTCATCTAGGGCTAAATACCTTGCTGTAATTATTTTCTGACACAGCCTGAACTTCAGCCTCCCACAACTCAAGAAAGTCCATGCAAATGCGACGCTTTTGTGGTTTTGAGTTTGGCAACCTCCACTTCCCCAAAACCAGCACTTCCCCCTCTGCTTCTCAGATCCCAGCCTCCCAGCAATTAAACACAGAGAGCACTTGTAGCAGTAGTTTCAGCCGCCTCTGATGGATACAGACACCTCCTGGCCCCCAGAACCATCATTCCTCCAGCAACAAGTGCATGTGTGAGCGTGAGCGTGCACAGTGCCGGAGGGGGCGGATACAGGCGGAGAGGAGAGAGTTTGTGCAGCTGTATGCACAAGGAATGACACTAAGGAAAAAGCACAGTTTCTGCCTTCAAGAAAACCATGATTCAGTCACTACTTTATGGGGGGGAAAAAGTCACACTGAATTTCATTTGGGTATTTTAAGTTCAGTCGCATCAGAAATTATTTGTCAAGGGAAGAGGAAGAGGGAGGTGATTAATTTATCCCATTGAATGCTGGTGCCATGGCTGTATGCAAGGCGTATTTACCATTGCACAGTGCTCCCTGTCATTGCTAGGGGCTCCTGCCTGAGAAACAAGGGACAGAGGGATTGTTCCCAGGGCTCAGGGGACACGCAGAGCTGCCATCTCCCCCCATTTGACTGAGGTGATGGCCACTGACACACCCAGCTGGGATGACAGTGTGTGGGCTGCCATGGCCCAGGTTCCCTGGGAGCAATTTAATCATAGTTTGCAGACAAAGGATTAATGCAACAGAAGAAACAGATTCACTGACTGCGAGTTGCATCCCTGCCTGTGCTTCCTTGTGGCAGAGCAGGGAGGTGCAGGGGAGGCAGTGTGGCACAGCTCAGGCACGAGCATCAAAGCACCTTCTCCAAATCCAGCTCGTTCAGGAGAAGCTTGTTCTTGGGTTTGTGGCAGTTTGGGAAAATTTTGTTGCAAGCTTTAGACCCACAGCGCCTAAGAAATAACTGAGGGCATCCCGTGCTGCAGAACATCAGCCTCAAAGCCAAAATGCTCCTCCCTGCAACAGCAAAGCAAACCTCAGCATGGCAGAGAAAGCCTCACCAGCAAGGGGATGTAGAAAACAGCCTGGAGAAGGAGACTTCAACCAGATGTGGAGGCTGGGAGCACCCGGTGCTTCCTAAGCTGTGCTCTGGGAGAGGTGGGACCTTGCCTTTGTGAAGGCTGGTGTGGCTGGGAAGTGAGGCATAGCCCTGATAAGGAGCTGCCAGGCAAGAGAGTGATAAAATAACTGGGTTTCTTTAGCTGCTTGCATTCCTTTTAAAATGGGTTTATAATTTCTCTCCACAATTATGAGAATTAATAACTTTGATGTCTTGGATTCTGTTGTCTAGAAACTGCAAAAAAAGCGTAGCTTATGAAAGAAGC
The DNA here is from genome assembly GCA_013400915.1 of Pardalotus punctatus. NCBI lineage: Eukaryota > Metazoa > Chordata > Aves > Passeriformes > Pardalotidae > Pardalotus > Pardalotus punctatus. The sequence continues at coordinate 441,287 of VZTX01000274.1, read as the reverse complement.
CGCTGTCTTTTTAAAAGTAAGGCTTCCTTTTAACATTTGCAAGTTATCAGCATTGCCAGGATCCTGGCAGCGGGTGAGCCATCCTGCAGGAGATGGATGGGCAATTGCTGAACAAATGCTCCTGCAGCTTGGCTGAGTTAGTGGAAAGTTGAAAAAAAAAAAGTTCAGTCATCATTGAGAGCACCGCCAGGCATCCATCTGAATGTCCCAGGTGAGCAGCATCCCTCATTCCCAAGGCAGGTAACCTTTATATTCCTCTCTGGTATTCAGTCTCTAGCCTTTAGAATTGCTGCTCTTCCGCTCTTCCTCATGTAAATCATCACACTTCCCCTTTTTATGATATTCTAATTAAGAAAACTGTGATAACAGTAACTAATTATGTCCATAACACATTTTGAAGTGCTCTCTCCGCCTGTCAACACTCAGAATGGGAGTCTAAACTTTGGCAAGGGTCCCAGAGCCAAAAAAGGGTCTGGAGCAGGATGCCACTAACCTCCTGTCATTAATCTCAGATAAAGAAGTTCCTATGAACAACCAGCCATTCGTTTGCCATCAGACTCTGGGATCCTTGTTCAGCTTTTCTGATACAGCTCAGTTACACTCTTCTAATCACTCTCAAGCATACAGTCACGGTCATTTCATTATCTGATTTTCCTGAATAAATGATAGCTGCTCAGAAGGATTGTGAATTAGGATGGACTACAAAGCAGTATTTTATCTTTTGGGGGATTCTGAACTATGCCAGTCCTTTAAAAAACAAACTCATAACAGATCAATGTGACTAAAGAGCTTCCCCAAACACACACAAACCCGTCGGGTTTTGTCACCTCAGCTGCAACATCTGTCTCCCAGCTCTCAGAGCCGCTTGGTGCAGCATATGTGCAGCAGAGGAAACACAGTCTGGGGAGCCCCTCCTGCTGTGGCCAGAAGGGAGAGCTTCCCAGAGCTCCAGGGGAAGTTAAGACAAGGATTTTCAAGGTTGAGGGAATATACAATTGCGTTTTAGGATCATGAGACGGCAAAGCTCTGGAGCCTATTTAACAGGTAGAGAAAACAAACACACACGTCTAAATTTCAGAAGTTGCAGCATTTAGCAGGGACTCTCACACCTGCTTTTCTGGGACTGCCAGAGAGGTGGTGATCAATACAGCTCGTGGGAGCAGCTCAAGGTGCTGCCATTACCAACCAGCCTCATCCTTCTCCAATTCATCCTTCCTCCCTCTGCCAGAAACTCTGTGACTTCAGCCTCCCCCCAGCCCAGTCCTAACCGGGACATCTGCCCCTGCTTCCCAGTGCCTCCCTCCATCATCATGCAACACTGCTGGCAGCTGGAGCCCTGCAAGCATCTCTGCCTGCACAGGGGATCTTTGTGTTTAAAATGACAGCAAACAGACCCCTGAGTGTCAAATAGGGGGTTCAAGTACCCCCACAGCATCTTTGGCTAACGTGTTTATTTCCCTCCCTTGGTCAAATTGCTGAGAAAATAATTTAACACACTGGATTTCATATTGCTAAAAGAGATGTAAACTGCTCAAATGCCACAGCCCTGGGCTGTACCTGCAACATCAAAGGAAACCCGTCATTTTGACAGGAAAAGGGTGAAATCTGCAGGTATCTGGCTGTCGAGATGGTAGGGAGGGCTTGTCCACAGAGTTTTAATATTTTAGCCGTGTCAGGCCTGTGAATTGCAACTTTTTGCAGTGGGTAAATTGATTATGTAGATTCATGTGGTCTACAGGATCCGTGATGTGCACAGAAGGTGACATAAATACGTATTACAGTGCCAACAGCTTGTTTTATTTCAGTGCCTGACAGGTTACAACTGACATTGAAGAGAATAGTGATGAGCAGCCACTTTGTGAGCCCTCCCTGTAAAAGGCAATTGCATCTGACAGTGGAACTGGTGGGACAGAGCTCCACAGCTCCCAGCCAAATTGTGATGGTAGGGACTGGAGCAGCTCTGCCGATTCAGAGAGAGTTGGTAAAGTGCTTTGTGCTCTCCTGTGCTCGGCACAATTAGGGATGAGTTATTGGTCATTTTTCTTTTGGATAAACTTGTCTGTGCAACATAGCTGAGTCCTGACTCCCATTTAGAGAGGAAAATGTATTAAAAGGACTGGATAATGAGCCTATCAACCATGCTAATTTCATTTACATTATCAGGGTTAAAACCCACACAGCTATTACCAAGCCCATGGGTGCAACTCAGTGTCTGAGAAACAGCGAGTGTGAACATAAAGAGCAGCCCCTGGCTCGATCAGGGCAGCCCAGCCAGGGGCTCCCCACATCTTCCATAACACACTTGGCAAAAGAAACAACCCCTACCCTCATGTGACACACAATGCACCATGAAGAGCTGCAAACTCGGACCCAAAAAAGAGCCTGGATGGGGCTGATTCAGACATCCCAACCATCCTGTCACCCTGAATGCTGCTCTGTGCCCGCACACTGAAATCTCTGCCCATGGGCTTCAGTGTTTGTGTGTAAAGTGAGACAACACTGGGATGGAGACTGACCAACTCAGGCTTGTGAAGCAACAACAGAAATACATTAACATTGCAAAAATCATGGAATCATTCAGGTTGAAGAACCCTCCTAAGATCATCGATTCCAACCATTAACTCAGCACTGTCAAGCCCATCACCAAACCATGTCCCTGAGTGCCATGTCTATGTGTCTTTTAAATACCTTCAGGAATGGCAACTCTACCACTTCACTGGGCAGCCTGTTCCCACACTTCAACCCTTTTAGTGAAGAAACATTTCCTAATATCCAGCCTAAACCTTCCCTGACATAACTTCAGGCCATTTCCTCTTGTTCTCTCACTTTTCACCTGGGAGAAGAGGCTGACCCCATCTGACCACAACATCCTTTCAGGGAGTATTGGAGAGCAATAATATTTCCCTGAGCTTCCTTTTCTCCAGGCTGAACAAGGAGTAGTTATTTCCAGTTGATGCTACTTTGCACACACGGTCATCTATCATGGGAGTTTTTTTATTTCTTTTATTCTATTCCATGGCAAAGTAAAAACAAAATGTTGCCAAGCTTTAACAGCAGCCCCTTGCCCCATGTGACTACAAACCCAGCAGGTTTCACTGTGCTCAAGGAGTTTGTAGCAGCAGTGGTGGTGCTGGTCTCCCCTGGGAAGGTTAAAGCAGGGGACTGTTTGGCACGGCCAGCAGGCTGCAAATGGTGATTTGTTTCTACTCCACACACCTGGAGGGGTTCCAACTTCTGATCCCAGCAGCAAGAGGAGGAAAGACTCTGTGGAATCTCTCTCAGGGTACTTTTGCACTAGAATGCAGGTATTTCCTACAATAGTGTTGGTGGGGGTTTAGTGGCCTGGCTGGGAAAACTGAAGGAAAAATTAAAATAAAAAAAAATCTAGGCTTCAAAAGTAATGTATTTAATGATTAAAGGAAGCTAAAGGGAAAAAAAAAAAATTTCCTACTGAAAAACCAACCAAAAAACCCCCCAACACTAAACTTCAGAACTTGTTCATTTCACAGACAGAAATTATTGCTTTTCTTACTTCTAGTGCTCTCTGCTTCTTCTGAGGAGCTAGAAGTTTGCAGAATGAGACAACTCTGGGAATTCTCACTTAATAGAAAAGCATAATGTTTGGGGATAAGTCATTTCTGAGAGTTTTAACCATACAATGGGATGCAACACAGCATCTGCTCCTTTGGCAAACTATTCCCTCACATTTGTTTTGGTATATTAACAGCTTTATTCATTATTAAGGATTATTCACATGCCAAGGAGAGATTGGCATTTCTGAGAGATGCTCACAAAATTTCCGTGAGTTTTACCACATGCCTCCACATTCAGTTTACACCAGAAATATGGCATCCACCATCCTCTTGTCCTTAAAAATATTTCTCTCATTCATCAGCGCATGGTTTAGATCAAAACCAGAAGGCAGGAACAATTCCAGTCAACGTCTGTGAGCAGTCCCTTGTCTGAAGGCTACACATCCAGAAGTGATGAGTTGTTGATCACTTGGATTAAAAATCAAAAAAACCCAACAACCCTGAAAACGCTTTGTAAATTAACTGCTTACTGAGAAAGAAATCTAATTTGCAGCTCATCACCTGACTGTGTCAGCTCCACACTGATTGCTGCTACCACCTTGCTGATGGATGGCACTTCTCCCTTAGACTGGTGTTGCTGTGATGCTCCTGCTCCCTGCCCGGGCCAAGGATTGGAGGTGTTCCCCCCAGCTTTGTGCACAGAGGGTTACAGAACAGGCAGAAAGATTATCAGACCACAGATAAAACCAGACCTGTCCCTGGTCTGCAGTGAACTGTACTTGAAATATGGGTGTGTCGTAACACAGGCATCCTTGAACTCTTCCACCACACCCAGAGGAAAGACCAGCTCCCCTGTGCATGAGCCCTTGCTGCTGGTTCTTCAGGGTGGGGCAGGGACAGAGAGGCTTTGCCCGACCACTGTCCATCCCCATGCCGGCCAAAAGTCAAGACAGCACCAGAGGAAAACTTCATAGGAAAACTTGGCCAAAACCACAACAGAGCAGAAGATGTAACTCTTGCCAAGATGACAAGCAGCTGACCTCCATGAAAGCCAGAACTAATTCAGAAAAGGCAATGAGAGACCCTCCGTGAGCAAAGCACAGGGCTGACCCCTGTGTTAACTGCCATAAGCCTCTCCCAAGAATCATTTTTAAACCACAATTTCACAAATCTTTTAAAACCATATACTTGAATATTTTCATGAGTATAAAGGTCTGCATCACTACCCTCGTGGGACATGCCAGGTAACTGATAACCCCTACACATAAAATCTATCTGCTGGCTGCAGCAATCCCATTCCCATGGATTCTGTGTTATGTCTATTGAGTGGCCACAGCTCTGAGCTCAGCAAACTGAGCCAAGTTGCATCAGCTGTGCAATAATGTGCTCATCTGCCTGGTGCAGCAGCTCAGCAGCTGCTGTACAGCCAATTGAGATGTCTCTGCCTCTGGCAGAGGGAAAAAGAAACCCAACAAAGCCACCGTTTGTGAGTTAAAGCCCAAGCACACACTTATGTGGAGCTCTAAATTAAATTCCTGTTGGCAAGGGTAGTCTTCTCCCCCTGCACATCCATTGCCATATTCTCTCCCTCTACTTACAAGGACGCTCTGTTTGCATCCCTCAGCCCCAGGATGTACATTTTGCTGGGTGTCACCATTTATAAAGCACAGCACACTCTCCCTTTCATTGGGTCAAGCACAGGAGTTAACATTTATGGGTCTTCTCAGTCCTGGACACCTAAATTATCTGTCCATGACTTTAGATGGGACCAAAGGCTTCTCCAGTTTGGATCACAGCCAGCTGTAGCACGGTGGTTTGTTCATCAGACAGGCTTAAATTCTGCCAAGAGCTGAGACCCAAGGCAGTGCAGGAAAGTTACACAAGCTGTTAAGGCTGTAGGGGAAACCTCTGTGTTGATGACCATGTACTGCTTTGACTACCAGTTGCTTACATAAAGGTGCATTTACACAGAGAAGGCTCCTTTTTGGAGCAGTTCTACAATATTTGCTTTATGTTACAAGATGCTTCCAGCATTTTCTAGAAGACATCTTAAATGAGTTGTTTGGAGATGCAATATTGCAAAGCCAAGGTTATTCATATTTATGTCAGGAATCATTTACCCTTCAGAGGAAAATGTGTTACAGAGTCAAGGAGAAAAAGTCATATATAAGGTGGGGGTAGAATCTGTTGTGCATGAGACACAGATTTCTGCAATGATTTGCCTGGGTAAAGGTTATTTAATTTAGCGAAATATGTTGTTCTCAAGTGTTTAAATTAGAAACCTGCTCTGAGCTGAGGAACTTTGATTAGACAAAGAGAACAGTAATCACTTGGAGCACTGCATGCAAGGGGTAAGCAGCCACTCAGAATCCCTAATTTGTAACTTATTTATGCACTGCAGAGCCCACACACCTTAATGGTTTAGCTACTCTGCTTCATGCCAAATGACTAAACGCTCCTCGTGTGAGCAGACTGTCACTCGCAGCCAGGTCATTTATCTCTCAAAAGAGCAACAGAGCAATCTTGTCCTCCCTGCTTGGAGCTCTCTTGAGACACAGGCATCTCGAGGCGGCTCCATTTCAATATGCATTGTGTGAGAACCTGCTGTGGACAAGTTCAGCCAGGCAGAAAGTTGTAAAGGTGTTTGTCCATATGCAAACTGTGATTGTTATTTCATGCTGTGAAAGCACCAACACATCACAGTGCACAGTGACCACGGGAGAGCTGAGTACAGATACACTAAGAACCCTACAACAGGCCATAGAATGGTTTGGGTTGGAAAGAATATTAAAGATCATCTAGTCCCAGCCTCCCTAGAGGCTTTCTACTAGATCAAACTTGCTCCAAGCCCCATCCAACCTGGCCTTGAACCCTTCCAGGGGTGGGGTATCCGCATTTTCTCTGGGAAGCCTGTGCCAGTGCCTCACCACCCTCACAGGAAAGAATTTCTTCCTTATATCCAAACTAAACTTATTCTTTCAGTTTAAAGCCTTTCCCCCTTGTCCTATCACTACACACCCTTTAAATAAGTTTTGTAAAATTGTACAGGGTATATGTGGAAAGTCTGAGCCAAAGAGCTGCCTACCCAAACACATCAGGAACAAGGCAGCACCTCCCCTTCGGACACTGCCCTGGCCGCTTTCAACCGCAGTAACAGGAGCATGGGGCTTCTGACTTGTCTTCAAACCTTGTCTTCAAATGAGAGCAGAGTCCCACCAGCCTGCACTCATTCCTCAAAGATAATTGCTCACAGTCTTACCCTGGAGGGAGAGGAGGAATGAGAAGCTACAAACACCTTCCTGTGAGGCTGCACAGATACTGCTGTTATCTGTATGGCAGTTTTTAGTGGCATCAGCACACACCATGCTCAGCAGCACAGTCGAAATCTGTCGTGTCTGGGATCAGCAGACAGATCTTTGCCTGCTGTCTTTGCTGGTACATTAGCACATCTCACATTAATTCATCAAATTAAGAGCCCTGCAGTAAAGCAGAGAAAACTTGTTGGGGAAAAAAAAAAAGCTTGTTAAATATTCTCCACAATTTTGTTTTGGATACTTAAAACAACAGCATCCCTAGCCTGTGGTGCTGCAGTCACTCAGCAGTCTCTGAGACAAAGACTGGGTGGGGGCAGTCATAGAAAAGTTGAGGAAGAGACCTCTACCCTCATTAAATCCAACCTCGAACCCAGCACTGCCATAAAACCATGTCCCTAAGTGCCACATTCAGACATTTTTTAAACACTTTCAGGGATGGAAACTCCACCACTGCCCTGGGCAGCCTGTTCCAGCGCCTGACCATACTTCCAGTGAGGAAACATTTCCTAATATCCAGTCCAAGCCTCCTCTGGAGCAACTTGAGGCTGTTTCCTCTTGTCCTGGCACTTGTTACCTGGGAGAAGAGACTGACCCCCACCCTGCTACAGCCTCCTTTCAGGGAGCTGTACAGAGTGAGAAGGTCTCCCCTGACCTTCCTTTTCTCCAGGCTGAGCCCCACCAGCTCCCCCTCATCAGATTTGTGCTCCAGACCCTGCCCCAGCTCCATTCCCTTCTCTGGACACACTCCAGCCCCTCAATGTCCTTCTACTGAGGGGCCCAAAACTGAAGCCAGGACTCGAGCTACAGCCTCACCAATGCCGAGTACAAGGGGACAGACACTGCCCTGGCCCCACTGGCCACAGGACCAGGTCACTCTGAAGGCTCCCCACGACCAAGGATCACAAACGGGGCTGTGCCCCCCCTTGAAATCACGTTCATGCAGGGCATGTCCAGGACACCCATTGTAAGGATAAACCCTTTGTACGTTCAGATTTGTATTTCCCGACAGGCTCCATAGAGCCCCAGCCCTCCTTACATCCCCAGGGAACCATTAACTAATGAATAATTGAAATACCCGATTCTGGAGCAGCGTCTCAGAGCTCACACTGCACGCACCTGCGAGGGGAGGGTCTCTGGAGAAGGAGCTGATGACTTTTCCATGGTAATTACCTTCAGCGAGACGCAGTTACAACGCAGCAGTGTGTCACAGGCAAAATGGCAAAGCTGCAAGGCTCTGCTATCGTCATGGCCCCCCTCCCTCTAAACTAATGTGCTATATTACAGTGGAGGAGCTACACAGGAGAAAAAAAGAAAGAAAGAAAGAAAGGATATTTAAAAAAAAAAAAAAAAAAGTGGTGTGTGCCGGGAAAGTCCCAAACCCTCATGAAATATTTGGCACCTTTTGGGTTCTAACTATCAAGAAAGGAGAGAATAGAAATATTAAGTTATGAAAGAGACTGGTTTTGTACTCTTTATACTCTCACTGCCAGTAAACTACGACTCAGCTCACAGACATTAAAAAAAAGGGAAAAAAGGTATTTTTCTAGGATCTCCCACCACAGACGCCAGTCACAGCTGCCCATGGTGGGTGACAGCCCTGCTCGCATTAGCATCAATACCAGCGACAAGAGAAATGACAAACATGAGACTGGGTTGAAGAGAAAGCCTACTAAAGGTTAGGAGACCAATACCTGCAGGGTGGGGAAAAGCTTTGTCAGGAACAGCAGCAGCAGGGAGGGACCAGGATGGCTCCTGGCAGAGGAAGGCACTGTCACACCAGCAGGAAAGAGGAGCAGTGACCAGCAAAAGGATTGCCTACTCCACTTAGCAGCATTTTAACGCCAAAGGGCTTTTAACAAAGCCCCTCTCCAAGGCACTTAAAGCCGCTAGGATGTCACAGGATGAGAAGAAATATCCTTTAATGCATTAATAAATAGAGGGATAAAAGAACCAAAACCCACAAGACTAGGAATAAGCCCTAGTTTTTCAACAGAAAAGGAATGTGTCCAGGGATCTGTACTGCTCACTGTAGTCATAAGTGGTCTAAAAAGTAATTTCAAAGCAAAACGGAGCTTTTAGGTGAGATAAGTCAGAATAGTGAAAACTGGAAGAGCTTTTAGATGTGTATATGCACATAGAGATATTTTATATGTGGCATGTGTATATTAGTTACATATTGTACACATTACATACATACTATATTACAGCTTGTGTATAGATAAGTCAAAATATATTATGTGTGTTTTAAAATTAATATATTCTATACATACACAGGTCTACATAAGCTAATGCCCCACCCCTTTTTCTGCCCTCTCTCTCTGGGTACCAGGCTCCAGGGCAGGTGTGGAGGGAGGCAGCACAGCATCTTGTGGGGCTCCATGGGGGAAGAAGCCTCTCAGAAAGAAGTCAAATACATTCCTTCAGGGCAAACCAACTGTCAAACCAACTGCCTGGGCTCCGAATCCTCCCGCTCTCCCCCGGGGCAGCATCAGCCCATCTCTGCCCCAGCCCGGCACGGTTCAGACAGACAGGGACAGCCTCTCTCCATGAGAGCCTTTTGAGTTACAGACACTTGAGATGTTGCAGCAACCGGTACACAACTGTTTAAATTCTCTTATTAACTAAAGTTCAGGCTCTCCTCCATTACTTTAACAAACTGTCTGCGTGCTTCAATTGATCTTAAAGCTCCTCTTGGCTCCTGTTAGCTCCTAGCACTCATTAGGATGCACACATCCAGCCAGGAATCTTGTTATGAAATAACTGTCAACAGCAAAATGCTCCCAGGTTACAGCAGAGAACACAGATAGATCAAGCGGCTTCCAGCTCAAGAGGACAGTCCTGTCTTTTCTAAGCTCTTGATACTTGCACAAAAAAAGAAACAAGACCTGCCTGGATCTTTCTAAGGCTACCAGGATGCAAGTTTTGTGCTCAAGACAACTACACAACTGAATTAGGTAATGGACACCAACGACCCCCCCATCTCCAATTAATACCAGCATTTATTTTCTGGTGTATTAACAAATTTTTGGCGCAAGGAGACATTTCACATACCTGTAAAGCAGCACAAAGCAGTTCTCTATCTGCTCAGCCTGGGCAGTCCAGCACCCTGACCTCTCTCCCAAGAGCTCTGCAGAAAAAGGGTGTTTTCCTTTTATCAGAATTTCTGAGCTGATTTGAAATAAGCAGCAGCTGAGAGCTCCCAGTTAAATGCCTGAGGAAGAGCTGCTAAACAGTTTTCTGGGCTAGAAAAAAGGAGAGAACCAGAGCCAAAATGTTCTCCTGTGAAGGCTCTGGCTGTAACAGGTGGGGGTGAGGGGGCAGCAGGTGTGTCCAGAGCGTGGCTGCCACCACGAAAGATAAAAGCCAATTTCCTTAGGAGTCCTTTTCGAAAGTGTTAGATGTATGCATCATGCATCCAACATCACAAGGAAAATGGTCACTTGAGATTTCAAAAGTCTCCAGTCTCTCCTGGCTTTCTTTCAAGTCCAAAGCCCCCCGTCCTGTGACACCAGTGTTCTCCCTGCTCCCATGGGGGAGGTGAATCTCCCCAATCCTCCATCAGGCAGCACAATCCTGTCTCTCTGCCTCATCTCCCAGGTCTTGCCTGCCGGTCCCGGGGCAGCAGCAGACCCCAAACACCCACCCCAGCACCCCCAGCCCCACTTTGCACCCACACCCTGCCCAGGCTCTCCCTCCTCGGGGGCAGCCCAGAGCACCATTGCTCCTCAACCAGGGTCCAGCATCCTGGACACAACACAGCCTGGGAGCTTCTGGATGAATTCAGTTCCATGGGGAAGAGCTTTCCTTTTGACCTTTTCCATCCCCTAACAGGGATAAGAAGTCTTCAAGTCTTCTACAATCTCAAGGGCTGGAATAAATATTGGAGAATAATTAAACGTTTCTCTTTAATTTGCTGTGCTTACCCACTCCTTCCCTCACGTATACTTGAGCACTCCCAGCATTGCTTGGCCCCAGGCTGCATTCAGCAGAAGGCTTTAGGTGCTCATTAATTAATGCTTAATTTGTATGGGCTTCTGCTTACAATTCTTATGCAAATCCTTATCAAATTGTGTTCTGTTTTCAGCTGAGCCAGATCCAAGCCCTAAAAAGCTAAAAGAGGAAAGACAAATTGAGGAGTATACGTGCAGGTAATAAAGCCTTTCTTGTCCTCAGAGGCTTTGCAGTAACCTTGGGTCATGTGTACTACAAGTACAAATTTAGAGGAGAGAAAAAAAGCGCTGTAATGGCTGAGTCTTGCAGAATGTGCAAGTTAAGAGCTGCTGTTGGAAAGCAACTACCAATAAACACTTACTGATGCATTGGTAATTAATGTGATGTTTTTATATAAATGCTGCTTCCCCTAGAAGGAGGATAGATTTTTACCAGAGGAGAAAAGATGAGTTTTTCCATATAATTTAATCACTGTGTATGTTGCCTGGTACTAACACAGCATTTGACAAAGCCACATTTAGTATGATCTGTTTTTAATTTGTGCTCTTTATTACAGTTTGTTGTAGCTGCCTAATTAAAATTTGTCAGGGAAGTAATCAGCCTTATTTCCGCAGTGAGATCAGTTTAATAAGAAGGTAATTTTGCAATTTGTTTTCATTAATTAATTAGGTAAAACTCTATATAATCCATGTAGTGGTGTATAAACCCAGGGAAGCCATGACACCAGCTAAGTGTCCAAGGAAAAAAGGATGTTTTCCTGTGGACATTCTATCCCCAATGGGGTTTTTTCCCTGCCAGCTTCAGAGAAACAAGATGTCATATAATGCTTAACCTGGATGTTTCTGCTAATGCAGATTTTCTTCAAACAAACCTCAAAAGAGCATTATGTGGCAATGGAGGCAGAACAACTAGGTCAAGAAAAATTCACCAACAAATGCAGGAAAACGGGTCAGCATTTGTACACAGGCTTCCTCCAACAGTCCCAGGTGTCAAAGTAAAGATGTCAAAGTAAACAAATCTCATATTCCTGGGCAAATGAATCCAAGAAATAGTGGGAAGGCTCTCTGGGCCACCGTTGGAGGAGGAAGAATGGTCTCAAGGTTGGGTTGTAGATTTTTCTGCCTGTCCCCGCTGTAAGAATACTTGGACTGTTCCCAGCACTAGCCAGATTCATTTCCCAAACTCAAGCAGAGACTTGGCATCCATCAGTTTATCCAGTCAAATCTGCCTTTCCAGAGAGATCCTTTTTCAGTTTGTGACATCGACTAATGCTTAGCAAGGCTCTCAGTAATCACATACATCAAGACAAAACTCACCAAAAATCATCTACCACGATGCTTGTTCTCCTTTGCTCCAGTGATGCTTGAGTGCCCAGAGGCCAACCAGTGTGCAAGAGACTGCTGAATAGCTCCTGGTATCCTGTACATCATTTATTGATCATCTCAGGACAATCACAGGCTTGATTATGCCCCCTGATGAGCTGCTGCATCTGTTTGGGCTGCCGGTTTTGCTGGAGGGTTAGAAACCAGCCCTCTTGAGGAGCTGCTTCCCCCCACCAGAGAGGTCCTGCCCTCCCACTGATTCCAGCAGCAGCTTCCTGGGAGCGTGTGCCGTGTTTTGTGTTTCTCTACACATTAAGATCCAGCAGATAGCAGCCAAGAAAGAGGGACATGGCAGGGGGAATAAAATGAAGAGGAAATCACAAACGGAAACGGGTACCTTGGTTCCAGAGTTTGTGCTGTGAGCGTGAGAATTGTGAGGGTGTCATCCATCCCTGCAAGGTGTCATCCGTGACAGACACCTTGGGCACTGGGGTCCCTCCCTGCCCAGAGCCCCTCGGTACTCCAGGTCCTGTTTGGGACTCAGTGGATCTTGGACAAACCATCACTCACTCATTTGTTATAAACCCAAATTTGCATTTTGGCCCAGAGGCTGTTGGACATCATCTGCTGGATGAGGACTCAATTCTAGGGCTACAAACACTTATATAGGGGTGAGGGAAGAGCAGGTGAGCAAAACGAGGAGACACAGCTTCACTGGAAACCTTGTGAACCACTGACTGCAGTAAAAGTCAATGCACAATTAAAAGCTGTCAATTCAAAATGTCATAAACTGCCACCTCTTCTATCTTCCCTGACTGAGCTTGAAACAAAGAAGGTTTTTTTTTTCCCAAGAGCCATTTCAGAGCACTTCTTTGAGGCTCACAAATTTTGGAGAGAACATAATTCTGGGACAAAGCTTTTCATCAGCTCTGTGTGAGCTCCTAAGTGGATGCACCACGTAGCATCTGAGTCATTCCAACACTCCTGGAGAAGGTTTTCCTACCACGTAGCCACAATTTAACCATTTCCTTGGCAGGCTACGATGCAAACCTCTACCTCCCTCTGCAAAGAGACTTGCTGCAATAACCACTTGAGTGGATGAAGCTGCTGAGAAGCTTTCATGGGCCAGGACTCATAGCAGCACTGAGGTGGGGTGTGCATCACACATGGACTTTGAAAGTGTGTGCATCCAGAGCAAATTTAAACTTTAAACTTACATGAAAAAGTAGCAGAACACTTCCTCTGAGGGAGCAGGAGGCAGAAAACATTCTCAGACTGCAGGGTTCCCTCAGCATCCAGACTCCAGTACCCCAGACATGAGGTCTTACTGAAGGTACAGTAACAGCAAGACAGTTGAAAAATATATTTCTCTTCCTTGAAAGACCTGTGAAAAATTATGTACAGTGTGTGTGGCCCTGGACTCCCAGAAGAAAGTTCAATGGGCAAAGCCCTGCCCTGACTCACCTGCTCAAAGTCAGTGCACTGAGATGCGAGAGTTCTCTTGCAATCTGCGAGAATCCCTCAGAGATTCGACTAAAGCCAGATTTTAAAAACTTTCCAAGTCCAGCATGCCAAAGAGTTAAGGCTACATACAAAGTAAGAAGTCATGGGGAGAAGCTGCAGGTGTGCTAGTTAAAGCATGAGAATGAGCCTGCCTTCCTGAGCTGTTCTTCGGAAAGGGAAGCTGAAGAGCTGAGGCTGAAACTCTCCCTGACCCTGCTTTCTCCTCTAGCAGTCACCTGAAAGCTCATGTAACTGCAGAGATGATTCAGACTTTTCAGAACAAAACTTTAAGGTTAGATCCAAAGTCTGCAGAACTTCCCAAGGTTCGTACCTGAACAGTCTCACAGCACAAATCCTAACACAACCCCGAGCACACAGAGGTCAGGTCTTGACTGGCTGCTCTTCATTCCACTTTCACTTCTGAGGGTATCAGGTACTGACAGGAGGTTCCCACTTGCTGAGGCAGAGGAACCTGCAGATTTCATCAATTCAGCTGCTGCTCAACTCCTTAGTACTTGCTGGGCTCTGCTATGAGAAATCAATGACGATCTCCCTTTGCTTCCATAGGAGTAAGCCAGGAACAAAACAAAGCAAAAAGTAGCCTTTAAAGCAAGCTTACAGCCAGCTCCCTGAGGACGCAGCCAGACATGCTGTCTGCACCAGATCAGCTTCAAAGCCAATGGCTGAGAGTGCTCAGGGCAGCCACAAATAGTCTGAGTTAATAAAAGAGCATCTTCCACAGTCAAGCTGCAAAGTTCTGCCTAGTCCTAACTAAAAGGAGGTGCCGGGGCTCTTCCAAGTACATCCTTCTGCTTGGGAGCATCAGGTGGGACTTTCAAGGACTAGTGCAGCTCAAACCTTGCACATCCCATTCACTTTGTTCAGAAATTCTTGCAGAAGCCATCACAGTGCCTCTTGGCTTTGGTGTGAGGAGCCCAGTGTGGGCTGGAATCCAGCTCCAGCTCTGCTACATGTGCTCAGCAAGACATTTGATTTTTCTGTGCCTCTAATTCCTTCCCTACCATTTGAATATCTTTGCTATTGAGTTGCTCAGGAATTGCCTCTCACTTTGAATTTTCACTGTGCTTAGCACAAGGGGCTTTTGATCCAAGCCAGGAACTCGGGATGTTGCTCTCAACACACTGCATTGGGATAAAAAGGGTTTGCGCATGATGAGATGACAGAGTGAATTGATCTGATAAAAGGCTCTTAAGTCATTAATTCAAGTCGTGCAAGATTTAGAAACATTTCAGCAATAACAAAAACTCTGTTAGAGCCTGAGCAATTTCAAAGAACTTTTTCTTAATTGGCTTCACAATATTTTTCATTTCAGTCTTTTTTTTTTTTTTTTTGTAACAGAGGGATATTAGGAAATTTATGCTTCCAGCATCACCAGTGGCTTCCAAACAATCTTTTCAGAGCTGTGCTGTGTTTTCTTTCCTTTAAAAATGGGAAAGCTGCCTGAAGACTCACATTCAACCCATCTTTCTACCTTAGAAAAGGAGCATCAGCTGATATTTTATGCTTTCACAAATCTACCTGGCCAAAAAACAAGGGGCAGGGAAGGAGACTGAGGACCACCAGGGATACAGTGTAAGGATTAAGCTGGAGGGACATGCCCAGAGCAGTCAAACAGACAGAAATACTGCGTGCTGGCTTTGTCCCTTCTTGCCACAGGCTGGATGCTGCCTGTTCTTGGAACCCACCATCCCAGCAAGGGGCTTCGCTAATGCGAGGTTTTATTTGTAGCAGGACAAGCTGTGAATGTTCAGCCTCCAGACCAGGCCATGTCCTGGCTGAGATCCAAACCCTGCACCTTACCTGCTGAGCTTCACTTCAAAACCCACCATATCCATCTGCATTTCTTCTTCCAGCTCCATCCCACACTGCACAGGCGCAGACCTTCCTTCTCCAAACAATTAGCTGCTGGTCTCCTACTGCAACATAGCTTTTCTTCACATCAAAATCCATTACAAAACATCCTCTTAGCTCCTGGAAACACTAAGAGCCTTTTTATGTCAAGGAGTTAAATCTCGTTACTCAGCTGGCATTAATTTCCCTCTTTTAACACCAAAGGGTTTGATCCCTGCCTGTTAAAAATTCATGCACCAAAGCTAAATCATTCTTGTCTTTTCCTTTCCAGCCAAGGAATAAGGAAAAGAATTAAAAGTGCTCCAATGTTTTGCTGGCTTGTTCCTCTTGGTAGAGGCCTATTAAATTCTTACAGAGGCCATTCTTCTACTGGGGCTTAAGACCACTTTTTGTGCCCCAAAGGGATGTCACAGTGGGATAAATGCTGGCTCTGGGGCAGAACCTTGTAGGTAGGAATCAAACCAAATATTAGGATGACGAGCATTTAATACTGAGGCTCCAGCTCTAACCAATATCCCTCAGTTCCAATACAAACAATTTATTGGCCACCCTTTTCCCCACCATTCCTGGTCTGGACCACCTCTTATCTGGTTTCTGCTTTTCACAGTTTCCTGGAACAACAGACTCAGCTGACGTGTTTGAATCATTCTCCCGGTCATACAAGCACACCACTGTCAAAATGCCCTGCAAATGCTGGACTTGAAATCCCTTCCATTGTGATCTCTAAACGAAGACAGCATTGGAGGAAATAAAAGTAAAAAAGAAAGCTCCCTTCAGCAGGGTTAATGGTGGAGTGGAAACCACACAGGCTAAAGCGAATGTTTACCAAAGACAGCAATGGGTTTTGTGGTCACTGCCCATTGTGAAACCCATCACTGGCAAGGTCCTGCTCAGGGCTGAACCCCCTGGGGGAGCCCAGCGAGCTGGGCAGCGCTGTCCAGAGGGATTTTGGCAGCTGTCTCTCCATCCTCTCCCACACTACTGTAGGGAGAGGATGGAGAGGTCTGGGAGAGCATGGGCTGCCTTTCCCTGGCACCAAACTGGGCTGGGGGTTGCCCCCAGCTCTTACTGGTCTTGGACCCAGCAGGAGCCAGTCACACACTCTCCCAAAGAACACAGTGGACACAAATCCCTGAGCACCAATTAATGGAGTGTTTCAAGAGAGGAGAAAGTTCAGCCAGGTTTGGACATGACTTTATTCCACTTTAAAGGGTGCAGTGCAGGGTATCCAGGCACGTAGTGGGATCTCTCTGTGTAGCTCACTCATGCTTTCCTCATACAGGGCCAAGCCATTTCTTCTTTAAAATCACAGATCATTTTGTGGTTTTCACATTTTTGATCTCCTGCAGCAGGTCAGACATTAGAGTGAGACTGACTAACAAGATCATGAAGTCTTCAAAATTAATTTTGTTCTCTGACTCCTCATCCAAGGAAGAAATTATCTCCTGGTATTTTGGTTTGTTTTCTTGGCCCTATGGAGGATTTTAAATGATAAAAAAAACCAAGCATGAAGTTCCTTTTTTATTGTATCATTAAAAAAAGACATCTATCTATGTAAATATTAATGTGTTTTTCTATCTTCCCATTCAGATTTTTACATCCACATTCATACTAGTTTTTCTATAGGTATCCAAAGAAATTCGAACAGAAGTATTACTGCAATCAGAAAGGAGAACGACCAGTCCTCAAAGTTTCCACCAGAATCCAGAATATGTCTTTTAAAAGACACCTAATCATGACTGAAAATTCGACAATGATGATGATATAGCTGATAACTGCTGGGGAAAAAAGGGAGTCCTGTGTCTTGATAAAACTGGGAGGAAGAAACAACCAACCAACTAATGCTCCTAAATTTAATACTCAGATATATACAAATATATATGGTGAAGGTCTCGGAAACTGTTGATTTTACAGGCGTAACTTTAGTACTGCTACTCTTGGTCCTGTTGGGCATTCCTATTGGAATGGATTATTAAAATTATCTAACACATCTCTGATTCAAATTTCCTTATGAAGAAACCTTGATGGAGTTCCAGGATAGTTTTTTAGCTTAATAATCTCCAAACCACTTCAGGATCCCAAGTTTAATTGGCTGGTGATATTTGCAATTCTTTTTCAATAAGGTGCCTAGTTCCTCATTTGGTGCCAATTTCCCCTCCCCAACCAGCCATGTGATTTTGTTATTTTTGGAAGCAAAGGTATTATCTCTCTCATTTCCTTAGTTGAGCTCTTTTTTATTAGTCCTATATAGCTTTTCCTACCACTTGATGAAACAGGAGGGTTTTTTGTTTTGCTTTTTTTTTTTTTTTTTAAATTAAGGAGGGAAATAAAACCCCTGCAGGAAGTCCACAGCCACAAGTGCTGCTATGGCTGTTTTTCCCCATACCCAGCTGGATGGGTGAGGGCTTTCTGCCCCTCTCTCGCAGCAGTGACCGCAGTGAACGCGGCTCCGTGGCACAGGGCTGGCTCTCAGTGCTGGGTCAGTGCTCTGGCAAACCACCAAACACCTCACTAAAGGCCATGGGTTTCTTCTCTTCATAAATACTGCCTCTTGTCATCATCCAAGGGTTTTTATTTGGTTGGCTGGGGATTTTTTGCAATTGCCCTATTTTCTTTAAACAAATTCCAGCAGGCATCAGTTGTGGTTTATTGCTGTCCCCCTCCTGCCCTGTGTTACACACAGGCTCAACATAAAGCAAATAATTCACTGGATATGTTTGTGCCAAATCTCTGAAGTCTCACTTGGGATTACCCCATGGGCTGATGTTTTCCCAGCTGCAGGACAGAGCCTGAGGTGCCATTCCTGCACCCAGGGCTGTCCCAGTGCCACCACCCAGCAAACCCCTCACCTGTATGAAACGCCAAAACTGGGATTGCAGTAAGCTCTTGGTTTCAGATTTGCTGAGCTTGCCCTCAGGGTCAGCATAGTTGTTATACACCAAAGCTGCTGTAGCAAAAGCCTTTTCAAGGTCTGAGCCTTTTCCTAGAGCTGGAGGGAGGAAAAGATTTTTTTTTTAAAAAAAGTGGCTTTTGAGATATAATTGAAAAGAATCTGTCAGAACCATCCTGGGTGGGTGGAAATCTGTGTAGTTTCATTAAAGTTAATGAGACTGAAACTGTTTATACCCACAGAGGACCTGGCCCAGATTTTATTTGGAGTGGGCCAGCAACATGCCTCATGTCCTGTGAAATCACACCCCGAAGGAAACTTCCCTTTGGAGCTCAGGCTGTGACACAGCGTGGGGCCTGAGACCCATCTGGTCTACCCTGGCCCTGGGCATCAGGAAGGACCTGCCACACCACGGGGACAGGCCATGGTGGCCATCTCCTGGATGCATCTGGACTCCCCCAGTCCTGTATCAGGGAAAACACGGCCCATTTGGGAAGCCTGGCTGCACAGGAATGTCCGTGTCTGAGCATCAGTGCTGCACTTCAGCACTGTGCTATTCTGGGGATTTTGGCTGGATTCATTCCCCCCACTCCTGCATGTCTGCTAAAGACTGCATGCTCACAACCCTCTCCTCTGTTAGGAGAGGTTAAACAGATGATTTATGTTGTGATTTTTAATGAAAAGGCAAGCAGAAGAGATGTGACAACATAGGAGCACAGGGACCCATGAGAGCCTCTTGTCTGGCATCAGCTGAGGATCTGCACAGCCTCTGCAGCCCTGTGACATCACCAGAGTTTTCTGCACGTGGGCTGTGAAAGACCTGAACCCCAAAGGGGCAATGCAGGGGTCCCCTTACCTTTTATTGATGCCAGCTGCTTGGCTATGGGTATGCTGGTGGTGAGAAAGAAGAGAGGCACAGTTATCACTTGGTGAATTGTGTGTGGGTATTCAATTTCTCCATGAATGAACTTGCTCATTTCTGTTTCATTTAATCCCCCAGGAACTCAGGGCTTCCCAAGGGACACTGCCTTTCCTTCCTGGAAAGGAAAATGGCCACTACAAGCAGCACAAGAACATCACACAACTCCCAATCCCTCACCTAAGCAAGTAGCCTGGAGTTGTTACTAAAGCTGCTTATTAACTAATTTCAAGTGAGGGACATTGCAACACACTTTATGTAATTTCTTCAGAACATGAAAGCAGTCATGAACTGAGGAAGTTTCTCAGTTTTAAGCCCATCCCCAGAAAAGTGCAGAGGGGTCTGCCATCCCCTCCTCACCAGCACTCTCAGTTTGGAGCAGGCACATAGCTTTTATTTCCAGCAGGACTCACATTTCTGAGAAGCACCCCCCTGCTTTCAATCAAAACCTAAAACCTGCTTACCTTTTGCTGAAATCCAAGAAACGAATTACAGACTTTTTTATAGAGACAAACACATAAACACATCCAGATAATGAGTTTCAAGACAAATGGCAGATCACCCAGATGCCAGAACAAAGTCATGACTTACCCCTTGGGCATGCTGGCAGCAGCTGCAGGGCTTTTTTTGGTGGAAGCAGGAGCTGGCTGGTTGACCGAGTACTGCTTGGTGCTGGGAACGCTCGCTCTGCAGCCACACATCTCGAGGCCAGGGTGTTTGTGATCTCCAAGCAACTGGAGTAATAGCAGGAGGGTGGATGGAAGCTCTGCCCCGTGGAGGCAGCCTGCTCGCAGCCATGCCTATCAATAATGTAAACACCGCCTGGGAATCGTGGAGCCAGCTAAACACGCCGGGCTGCAGCAGCCCCTGCAAGGCACTGCTGGGCTGGCAACTTGTGGGGCTTGTATTTTATAGGAGAATCTGACAGAAATGAACCAAACTCATCGTGGAGCCTGGATCCTCCTAGACCTGTGTGGATGTAACTTTGCATCAGGAATAACTTAGACACTGCATCCATTCATCTGTACAAATTATAATTTTAATGAGAAACTTTTCTGGTGTGGGATAATGTAACTTGCCCCAAGCTATAAAGTGAGTTATTCCTACAGCCAGAATCAGAAACCAAGCGTTCCCCAGTTCCTGACCCAGCATTTATCCTAGGTGAGCACACTCCTGCTCTAATATTTACTCTATTTCCCCGTTACAGTGCAAAGGGAGCTGCACTGCCTCCAAACCACTTCCAAAGCAGCATCCAGCCCGGAGCCTCTGCCGTGGTTCCTGCCCAAACAGAGTGCCTGCTTCCAAAAGCAGCACGGAGCCATATGGCAGAGCAGTCGCACGTTAGAGGAACTGGAAGGGCTCAGATGAACTTTGTTATTTATTGGCATGGATATTGCTATTAGAAAACACAGCTTGTCACGCTGCCTAGCTCCATGCACGGGCTCCTCTCTGCAGATCCTTTGCCTAGAGGTGTCTAGACAGGATAACTTCAACCTAAAAGACCAAGCAGCCACTTTAACCCCAGGGTGGTCTGTTAATAGGTAGTGACTTCAACTGCCTCGTCCAGATCATCATTCCCGGTGAAAGGATACAATACTGATGTTAAACTATCCAGGATGAGACTTTATGTAACAGGACACACAAAGGAGACTGCAACAGATGGTCTAGAGAATTAAAATGTTTTCCTCATTTAGTAGAAGCTAAATTACTGAAGGCTAATGAATAAGGATGTTCACCACCTTACCGTTCCTGGATTTTAATTATCTTAAAAAGCATGGGAAAAGAGAACCTTTAATTTTCCATCTAAGAGTGTCATTACTCAAACAATTCAGAGCCTTTTTCTGAGAGGTTTAAGCTGTCTTAGATCTCTAGTGCATTCTTTAGGACTGGCTCATGAATAAAACAGAGCCTGTAATTGCAATGACGCAGCCAAAACACATATAATCAATGCTCATTATCCCATCAATTAACACACTAAAATTAAACAAGAATTCAGGCTTAGTAATCTGCCATCAGCTAAAAAAAAACCCAAAAAAAAGAGAGTCTTGATATCATGTTGAAGTGATAATTCCCTTTCACATCTGTTGAACCATACAACAAGGCATGAAGAGCCTTACATCCCGGTTAATCTGCGGAATGGGAATATTTGATCTTAGCGTCCAAGGTAAAAAATGAGAGTGAGAAACAGACTCAGTTCCCTGTTTATCAGTGGCAGGCAGTGCTGTGAGCGGGCTGGCAAACCCAGCGCTCTGTGTTTTGGGATCTTTCCACCGTAGATCAGATTTCAGCTCACAGTTGTTTTAATCTCACCAACTTTTGAGAGCCTGAGCTCTAGAACAGGTGATTTGCTTTGCTGGGGTAGTAACAAGTTCAAGCAAGCCTAGGGTTCATAATCCCTCTAGGATACACTAATTAACGTGTGCCGGAGCGTTTGTGCCTGACAGATAAAGGGTAGCATGAGGATAACCCTTGCCTTTGCAGATGATCAGCTTTGAAGACAGTGAGATTTTGGCTGTGTGTGTTGCTCGAGTATTCTGGTCAGCAAGGTGTGTGGGGAGCCAGGCCATCTGCTCTGTAGCTATTTTGATACACACTATTTATGTTTGAAATATCCAGGTGCCTTTATCGGTCAATTTTTAGCATGTTTCACACGTTAACAATCTTGTCTGCGCAAAATACGCAACCTGCCACTTCAAACTGCAAAAATCTTTCCAGGCGGTTCACTTAAAATAATTGCCACTGCAAGAAGCCACAGCCTCTGCTTCACTTTTGGTACTTTCCCAGAGTTTTCCTCTCCTTTTTCAAGGAAATGCTTTTTGTATTTCAATAAGGCTGATGTTGTGAAATGTGTGTGTGTGACAGAGCCCTGGCTCCCTTAGAGATGACCCTGGGCAGGGCAGGTGAGGCACTGCCCACAGTGGGCAGGACCTGAGGGTCACAGGCACAAGGGAATACCTGAAACACGAGATGTATTCACACCCCTGGCCTCTCAGACTTCATTTCATCAACAAACTCTTCAGGAGCTACAGAAGAAGAGCTGCTAACTTGCACCCAGGCAGGTAATAGCTTGAACTCTTCACCCACAGCAGTTGTGGCAGGGAGAATGGAACTAGATGATCTTTCATCCTGGAAATATTATTACCAATTTTTCTTCTGAAAAATGTTGTGAATGCTATATTCCTAAAAACCTAAAATCTCATTAAAGGGGGACACAACAACAAAAATGTAAGAACAGAAACTAAATGCAACAAATTTTATATCAAAATTTTATATCAAAGTGCTAAGATCTTCATAATAGGGATAGATGGCATTGACAAATGATGATCAGCACCAGATATTAATAGCAAAATACACATTATTGCTGATGTTAGCGAATTCCAAAAGGAAAAGCTCTTGGGTTTAGCAGAAGCAGGGAATAAAAAGAAATCCTAAAAAAAGGATTGTTAAGTTAGGGAAAGCACAAGCTAAGTAGACCATCCATTCACAAATATAAGGAATTTTGACTCAAATCTATCTCAAAACTAGTGGACAAAGAACTAAATTATTGTGACATGATATGGCATAATACAAGAAGAACATTTTCAGAAAAGGATGAAACAATACATGGCAGTTTTTACTCCGTAGTTCTTATTCTGTCTGTCATATTAACCATGAAACTCTGGAGATACTGTCAGGAGCAGGGTACAGGGAGGTGCAATGCATGTTGATGCCACTCCCTCTTTCATCAGCACATCACAGTTTCAGCCAAGATTGATTCAGGGCTCCAGCCTGGATTGCTCATTCAATTTGAGAGCATATAAAGATTGGAAATAATGAACCTAATCAGGTCAGGCAATTGCGACATGAATTCATGCAACAGGAGCACAAACTTTCTTCAAGTCTTGGCCATTACTGAGGCTCAGTTATGGGCAGCTCGATGACACTGAAGGAGATTTGGTCATCAGGAAAAAGATCACACACAAAAAACCCAACCCCATCGAGTCAGGGCAGAGTCCTGTAGGCTGGGCTTGCACCTGAACTCATCCTTGTTTCCTCGATGTGCTGGGCAGGAAGGGAGGCAGGAGCCAGTGGCACCCAGAGTAACCTGTCTGCCCTCTCCAGCACCTTCCCATGGAGAGAAGGATGGTCCAGCTCTGCAAAGTGCATCCTTCACCCAGCCAAGAGCAATGGGGGAAACCCCAAAAACCAAACCAGCAGCTGAATGTGCCCCTCCCTTGGCCTCTGAGGCAGCTGGAGAGAAAGTCCCGTGCTCCCCCCTCCCTGCACACTCACAGACGTACCTGCCTCTCCTCCATAGCTTTACACTTGATAACACAAACATGCTCCCAACCTGGGTAGCTGAGAAACAGGCTATGAAGAGAAACACATGGGAAAACAGGAGGGACAGCACAGAAGATCAAGGAACATGTTTTTTTTCCCAGGCTGACCTAGTTATTTAACTAACTGGCAGAGATACTCACTAATGATGAAGTAGGAAAGCAATGAGGCTGCCAGCAGCAGTTTCACAAAAGATGCTCAAGTTTACTTTGCTATTTGTCTTAAATCCAGGTAACATCAAATACAGTCTTTTTCATCAGCTGCTCAACCCTTGGCTATGCAGTTAGCATCCCCAGTTCAAATAAACTTTCAATTTCTCAACAACTGCAAAATGATGTGATAAGACTCAAATCCAGAGGAAGACAGAGGAAATATTCGGATACATTCTCTTACGTAACACAGACTAGTGCATGCATCATTTTTGTTTTCACTTTTGCTGCTGCCATATTTACTAATCTGAGAAGCTACAGATGAAGAGATTTTTTTTCTTCCCTCTTAATTCAGAGTGAAGACTACAGTCCCCAAAGGATAACAACCAGCTCGACCACTCTGCACAGCAGCAAGGAGCTGACATACCTGTGAAGATTTGGCCAGCTGGGTAAAGCAAAGGGTAAGTCTTTCATGAAAACATGTGCCTCTTAAACTACTTTTGTCAACTCTTCCACCTGCTGAGAAAATCTTAGACCTGGAGTTATGGAAATAGTACCCAATATATGACATTATGTTAATTCTGTTCCCAGCCTTTTATTAGAAACTGCCCTTTCTCCAAGGGTGTGAACTCCAGAAAGCTGCAGTCCTGTATTCACATGGTTACACAAGAATTTCATCTGGTTTGAAATGCTGGAATAAACAGGAGAACTCATTTCCGTCCCTCAGCATTGGATAGAAAAGTTTGGGAATGGGACCATGCTGATCTGGGTGGAAAATTCATGAACAGAAAGCCAATTGACACAAAAACTATTTCTAGTGGAGAGGCCTAGATAAACCACTTTGGGACATTCCCGATTAACTAAGACAAAAGGAATTTAAAAGAAAAACAACCAACCAACCAACCAACCAACCAACAAAACTCCAAACAAAACCAAAAATTAACCAAAAAACCACTCAAACAAAAAAAACCTCAAACAAATTAATTGAGAGCCAAAAAATTTTTTTTCATTGCCCTAGAAAATTGCATTTTGCTCTCATTCAGAATAAGAGAACATTTAGATATTCCAGTTCGTTTTCTCTACAACTCAAACATGGCTTTCCAGCAATCCTCAGAACTGGGATGGTTAGCGCAGTACTGGGCTAGTCCTACTGACAGTGGAAAGAGAGGTAAAGAGGCAGGCAGGTATTAAACTGCACACTTTTAATTTTTTTTAAAAGCTTGTGATACTGACCTTTAATGACAGGAGTCTGCAGAAGTGCTGTACTCCACTGTACATTAAAACAATCCCCATAAAAATGTTGGAAAACAGTAAGAATATGACCAATAAGGTCAGGCACAGGAATCGTTATTTTTCTTTAATAGTTCTCTTTGTTTTTTGGCAGTGACATTTCAATATTAACATACTCTGAAAACATGCATTGTATGCAATAACTTTATTAGGGTCAAATAGATATCACAATATAGATTCATCCACCGAGTAGCCATAAATTGGTTACAACAATCATAGAAGAGACTAAGCTGTTTTAAGCTAAGATGCTTTCAACATTACAGCTCATACAATAAGATTATATACTGATACACTTTGATCTAGAAATGCAGATGATCAGTTTTGATTAGTACATTGTGCTTCAGGCTTTCATTTGTGTCAATGCATCCCATATGCTGTAGTGAGGGAGGGCTGAATTTCCCAGGGAGGAATCCAAACAGGCTACAAGTCTGGCTCTGGCTCTTTTAGGAGGAATTCCTCTGAGCCTGAGTTATTTGGTCAATCCAGTTACATTCTCCAGTAGCACCAAGCTAGCGCTCAGAGCAGCGACCTAACAGAGGGATATCTAACAATCTTGAAACAGCACGGACAGAAAGGTTTTCTTCTCATAAGAGGGCATAAAGGAATATTTATGCTTTTTAAGGTCACAACAATACGTGCGGTTTTCATGTTGCTGTATCAAGCAACAGGGCATTTTCACATGATTTTGTATACTGATATCTGCACCTCTGTTATCTTAGTTAAATAAATACCTTTGTAAACATATAACACAGTTACTTGGTCCTTATTCTCCACAGCTCACGTTAAAAGATTCACAAAACATCCATAGAAATAGTGATTTATAGAATGAATACTTAGCGGAGTTAAATGGAATAAACATTGGTCAGGTACCATATATACTACTGAATGCCATTTCAAGGAAAAACAGTTTAGTTACAAAGCATTCAGAACTTGGGTAAGCCATATATTCAACTCTGCAAAATATATAAAAGATGCATACTTCTTTTAAACAGACATTTAACAAAATGTAGTGGCAGAAGTCGAGAAGTTCCATTTACACAGTCCAGACATTTGGTAGTATGAAACTGCTTATCCATGCACTAGATTACGGATGTATGACTCAGTTAACTGAAATAATAGTAAAATCTTCTGAAACAAAAAGGTATAACCAAAACAAATGCTCTGAAGAGTTACAGACAGGCAGTTTTGAAAATTTAGGTGCAATGTTACATGCATGGATATACAGAATAATCTGTAGAAATCATAGTAAAACACTTCCTTTTTTCACCAAAATGCAGAAGGAAATTCAATTATATTATGCATATTAAATACTACAGACTTGAGGCTACAAAATGCTTCTACCATCTTAACACATACAAAACTACCATAAAGTTATCTCTACAGTACGTACTACAACAGCGACTCCAGGTCACCAGCGAGGAGCACGTCCCGTGTCTGGCTAGTCAGGGAAAAAAAGGCCAACTCCAGCCCACTGGCCACCTCCCATCTGCCAAAGGAGGTGGGCTTAGACCTTCAATGGACATTAAACACCGTGTTGTAGTATTAATTTATGTAGAACCCTTAAAATTCTGGCACCACCTAAACTTGAGACCTGTTAAACTCTCTACATGTGAGGGATGCAAGAGCTTGCGCTGCGTGAACCCTAAATTTGATTAGCGAAGGAGGTTGGCCCGCTCTGCCCGTAGCTCTGGGACTGGCCATATTCACCCACCTGGCCATAGGAGCCTGGCTGGTTGTAGCCCCCAGCTGGCCCATAGCTGTCTTGGTTGTAGCCCCCTTGGTTGTAGCCGCCGGGCTGCTTCTCCATGGTGTCCGCAGGGTGCCGCTGGCCCGAGGAGTGCCAGCCCGTCTCCTTAAACACAAACCAAATGTTGCCTGCCCAGAGGATAAAGTTCAAGTAGCCAAAGACCTGGGTGGGAAGAAGAGGAGCTCGTCACCATCAGCCATGGTCTCACAGCCCAGCCTAATTTTACACACCCTGCACGGCTCCGGGAGAAGGCAAAGCTCCTCCCAACGCCTCCTTCCCAAGGACGAGGGGAAATGGCCTCAAGTTGTGTAAGAGGAGGCTTGGATTGGGTATTAGAAAAAATCATTTTCGCTGAAACAATTGTCATGCACTGGAGCAGGCTGCCCAGGGAATGGTGGGGTCACCGTCCGTGGGGGTAAGTGTAGATGTGGCACTTGGGGACACGGTGTAGTGTTGGGCTGTGCAGTGCTAGGTTAGTGATTGGACTGCATGATCTTAGAGACCTTTTCCAACCTAAATGATTCTATGATTCTCCTAAAACCCACTGGAAAATTTTCTCAGCTTTAGAGCAAATTCCCGAATTTGCCTCTCTTAGCTGTAGCTCCCAAGGTGTCTGCTTTACTTTTTGTTTCCAAAGAAAGGCCAAGTTTTTAGACCAAGATATTTTTGTTTGGAAATGTAATCTAGTTTAAAGAAACTGTGGAAAGATAAAATCGAAATAAACTAACTCAGAAAAGAAATCTCAAATGGTCAGCTGGCCTGGAGGGGGATTTTTTTTTTTAAACATTCTGAAGTCCAATTTTTCATTGTTTTTTTGAGGATTTTTAGAGGAATCTGTAAGGCACAAACCCTTCCTTCCCAAAGGAGCACACAGACCCCTTTCCAAAAGTGTTGCAATGAGCAAGTTAAAAGCAGAGGGGCCAACCAATGCACTTGGACAGACACTTTTGCCTTCTCCCCATCCCAGCCCTGCACACTCATCCTGCTGCTGCTCCACGGCAGAGCTGCTGTGAGTCACAGCCTGCCTTTCCCCGCAGCAAGACTGCACTTCCAATTAAATCATGCCAGCTAACTGGTTTACACCAGTCAATTTAGGTCAATACACGGGTAAAAGATGAAAATACATTGCAAGGTAAGGGTGAACAGCAGCAATCAAAGTCACTTACAACCGAAGTGTTGAGGCTTGACATAACAGGGCTGCGAACAGGCAAGCATTTGTTGGACTGCTGTTTGCAGGCAGACATCAGCAGCAGCACCTCATCGGGGTCGGTCGCAACCTTTACATCTGACAGTCCTTTAGCCCAAGCAGATGAGCTCACTAGCCACAAGAATGAGAAGACCACTGTCACAATGAAATCCTAAAAGACAAATTAGTTAGAAGCATTATACTGGTGTGTCCGTTGGAAAGGAAAAAATATTAAAAATCACCAGAAAACCGAAATCTTGTGTCAGAGGAGAGAAATACCAAGAGCTTGTTATTTAGTGGAAGGCTGTGCTACTGTCATCACCCACAGAGCTAATTTTCAGAAGTGCTTGACATGCCTAATGGGGCAGAGCCCCTTGCCTGACATTTGCACCTCTAGCCTTGAGGCAAGATTCCCACAAACACACAGCTGGTACCCAGGATGCTGAGCTGCCTTCAAAACGTGGCTATTCACAGCACCAGGCTGATGAATTGGGATGAATTACAAAATACACATGCCTGTAAAGAAGCTGGGCCCTCCTGAGGGCTGGGTCTTGCCCTGGGTAATCCTACAGACAGTCGGGGGGGTTTCCAATAGGAAGTGTTTCTGTCTCAGGGAGAACCTGAAATTGGCTAATCCTCAGGTACCAGATGAGGAGTTTTCTCACCAGCCACAGGTAAGGCCAAATGTCCCTGCTGCAAGAGCCATGCAGCCACTAATTACCATGAGTGAGCAAATAAACAGCAAGACTTGCCAAGCAGAGACGCCTCCCTGGCCCGGTAATGCACTGGCTCCTAATTCCCACCCATGTGAAAAGAAGGGAGAAGGTGTGGTGGTCCCTCTGAGCAGCTCTGCTCTGATCCACTCTGCTCACTTTCCCCTCGGAAGACTCTCGGGAGCACGCACAGGCATAAACTTCTCCTTGTCTTAGCCAGAACAAGTGGCCAAGTGACACTGTTGTTGTGTGGGTTTGGGGGGAAAGGAGGGAGGAGGTGTGATTTTTCAAGCTTTCTTGTGTCTTGCTAAAACAGAAGAGCCTTTCTGCTGTCATATTTCATCCCATCTGTCAGCCCACAACAGATGGCAGAGGTGCCAAAGTCTAACATACCACTAACTGCATCGCTGCGTCTTGATATCCCACCTCCCGTGGGGCTGCTTCCCCTTCCCCCTTGCAAAATAAAGGTGTGCATGGAAGGAAGGGAAAACACTCACTAAGAACCCAGCATTTTGGGTTGCTGTCCAAAGAAATAAGCAATCCCTAGGAAACATCCAGCTCTCCTACAAGCACACCTGGCGTTTGGGAAGGAGCTCTCGGTGGCGCACAGGGGTGGAGGGCGTGAGCCTCCGTCACGACGGAAGAGGCACCAGTCGCTAAAGCCGCCGCACAAGCGAGCCATGAACAAAGGATGTCTCCACTCACGCAGATGGGATTAAATTAACTGTGCTTGGATGCTTTCCCAAAGGATACATCCTTCTCTTTTAACAATTTGTTTTCTGCAGGCCTGTGTCTGCCACCGAGCTCTGAGTTCCTCTGACCTCCTTCATGCTGCCCAAATGGGCTCTCTTGAAGAGACCAGGAGCTGACAACTCTCTTAACACCCGAAGAGACTCTGTGTGGGCAGAGGCATATAGCCCAAAGTAATCCTTCTTCTCAGGGAGATTTACAGCAAAAGAAATTATTGTATCTCATATGTCTTAGCAGTGAATGAGAAACAGATTCCTAGAGGCAACAGTTCAATTGCAAACATTTCCTAAAAATTCCAGCTGGTAGAAACACCAGATATCCGCTGAGCTGTGAATGATGATGGGAGATGCTCTTTATTTGCTGTGAGGTTTGACATGCCGTCAACGCAGATGCCAAGCCCCCATACAGGTTCAGACTGACACAAGGGATGGGGATACAGCAGAGTTTTTGGGAACGTATTTTTCAAAATACAAGCTCTCTCAATGTCACCACACTTGGAGCCTTTGCAAACTAAATCCAGCTCTGTAATCAGTGCACCGGCAATGCCAATAAACGAAATGCATAACAGCAGGTAGAAATTTGATGCAAACAGAGGCAAACTGACTAAAACTAATACAACACGGGAGATTAAGCTTGCTAAAAAGAGAGAAATTTTAAAAGCGAGCAAAGTTCTTGAAGCAGGTGAGAGCAGCAGCGGTACAGAGCTGCTGTTGAGCTCACAGGCTCTGACCCTGTGTTGGTGAGGTTTTTGCACAACTCGTGGCACAAATTACTTCACCTGCATGAGCCCCTGGCTCTGAGTGCTGGTAGCCCATGTCCTGGGCTGTAAGTCCTTCCAGGAACATCCCATCCCACCAGCTGAGGGGCTGGTCCTAAAGGCACTAAAAATTTCACGTTATTTCTTAGGTCTTGTCTTCTCTATCACACCCCAAGCTCCAGCCTTCTCCTGACTTCCTCTCCTCCCCTGTCCCAGGGTGTTCACAAAGCCTAACCTTGCCCTCCCTGCTACAAATTCCCCTATTTCAGAGCAGGTCAGAGCCTTGGGGAAAGGGTTTTTCCTCCTGGGGTGCCAGGATCAGCTCTTGTCTAGAGGAACTCCCAGAAACTGTAAAGTCTGGCTGGGTGTAAGAAACACACAGAGCCAGAAGTGAAAGGTGGCCCAGTGGGACTCAAAGAGGAAACCACACAGCCTGGCCACCAGCTGGCCACCAGCTGGCCAAGGAAACAGGACAAAAAGCTAGTGGAACACGGGATTTTTTCAGCAGGTGTTCTCATCAAGGCTACATGGCCACACTCAGGCCCTTGAAGGATTTGTTCTGCCTCCTCTGCACAGTGCAAGGAACAAAATGTATGATTCTATGACTAGAGCAAACTCGCATCTTCCTATTTATTTTGAATCTTTGCGAACCTTCAGCTTTGGCTGGAACTTGAACCTCTCTTGTTTTCAAGTGGGTTTGCATTTCTGGCTGAACATTTTCACAGCTCTGGGTGGAACAGAGTTACAAGATAATGACATGCTGAAAATAAAAGTGAATTTCAAGCTAAGCTGTTCTGTGCCTTAATGTCTATCTGGGGAATTTCTCCTTGGTAATTAAGGCCAGAGTGCCTGCATACTAAAACAAATCTTGCATTTCAATGTTTAATATCCCTACAGCATGGGTGAGTATTTTTTTCCTTTGGAACAAAGTAATTTTTTGTAGTTGCTCCCTTAAAGTGGTGTCTACAGATCTCCTCAGTGTGTATTGTTGTACGATTACACTACACTCCTAATTGCTAAGTTTCTCTCTCAGATCTCAGCTGAGATACTTTGCTCTGCCTACAGGTGCCTTTGGGAAGGAAGGAAAATAGGAACATGTAAAGAAAGGCAAAAACTGAAATTTAAAATACTCTGAATATCTAAGGAGGGACTTTTTAAGATCCTGAAGTATGTGCAAAAAAAAGAAAAAAATTCTTGCTGCCTTTTTCAAGTTGAAACTTCTTATTACTGAGTTTGCCAAAAATGCCTACTTGGAACAATTTCATATATTATATGTTTTAGAATAGAACTGCGAATGCTTTTTCTTTTCACGGTAATTGAAATATTTCTCCTTGCTACCAGCTTTTGCAAAACGTCCCTCTTTGAAAGGGGCAGTCACTTACAGTCACTTGAGCCTCCTGAGCACAGTTTTGGATCCCCCAGTGATGGCACAACCTCACCCAGCCAAGAGCCTCTGCAGAAGCTGCTTGTTCACTCAGAAAGGGACATGTTCTGTCTGCTCCGAGCTGGGTGGTGGCTCCAGCAGCCCCTGAGGGCTGTGACACTCATGTCCCAGTGTGCACTCTGTGCCCTGCCTGCCCTCCCAGCCAAGTCTGGCAGGATGGTCTTGGGCTGTCGTGGCTGCAAACAGGCAAAACCTCAGCTCTGGGCTGGCCAGAGGGCTCCTGGCACCCCTCCTTCCCCACAGAGCTGCAGCCACTGCCTGGTAACTGGCTTCCATGCAGGGCTCATGCCACAAAACCTCTCCATTTGGGAAAACCCTCTCACACGTTTACGGCATCCAAGGGAGCAACTCCTCAAATGCTGAAGTCCATAAACTCTCCCAGTGAGAGCCTGTCTAGCACTGCCAACAGGTTTCATGGCCAGCCACGCAGGAGCAGAGGGAGATTTCTTTATCCAGCAGGGACAAACCACTCAGAAGATCTGTTTTCACAGTCACAACCAACCTAAAAACTGAAGAACTACCCCAGCAAGAGCCACAGCCCCGGTCCCAGCCGGGAAAGCGGCCAACAGCAGATTGCTGCAGGCAGCAAACGCCTTCCTACAGTGGGATTTTAGCTCTTTTTTGGTTTGAACGAGGTCCCACCCCAGATTTTCTGCCGAATGAAGCTTTGAAAGAATTACATGTGTCTTGCAATAGTGTAAGGCCTTGCAAGCTTGCTTCTGGCAGGGAAGTGCAGAGCCCTTTAGGAGGCACCAGCATGTACAGCAAGGTCACCCTGGCTTGTGCTTCCAAAGGAGATGACAACAACAGCCTGAAACAGCTCTTTGAAATGCAAAGAAATACTCAGGTTCTTGCTAATTTCATTTTTCAGCTGCAAAGGATTCAGTCTTTGTTTTTATATCTGGCTCTTTATTCCTTTCCTAGATATTTTCTAGATGGCTGGACACCAGTGAGGACGTACAACATGTTTAATCAAAGAGGTGTCCAAAGAGCAGACCGGGGTGTACTTAACTCACTCGATCTGTAACATATGTAAGGAACCAAATGCCTTTCTGCATAATGTGATTATTCATAGGACTCCAGATGCAAAGGAAAGATCTCATCTTCTTCTTAAGATGTAAGCATCTTTATGCACCATAAGAATAAGATTATCAAGTAATCACTATAAAAATGAACTATCTCTATTCAGGGCTATGTCAGTCACCTTTCTTGGCTGAATAATTTTATGCTTTTATATTAATTGATTGGAATACTAATAAAGTGATTTACATTTATACATGAATGCACGTGGTTTCTCACTGCCAAGCTATCACTTCCCAAAGACAAACCTGAAGACACACAGGGTTGTCAGCATGTGGATTTTAAATGGAGCGCATATGGGGCAAAGAAACCATAGGAAAAGTAAGAAGTCTGAGTGGTGGGGACTGATACACATTGACTGTGACTATTCTTTATTTTCTGAGAGACATATGGAAGCTTCCTACCCCTGATCCCCTAAAACTTCAGCACAGCTGGTACACTCATGTATAGACCTGAAGCAGAGCATCAACACAGGTGCCTGGGCTGGCAGACCCGGGCTGCAGCTCATCTCTGCTCTCATCACAAACCAGCAATGCCTCCCCAGGTATGTGGTATGTGTTAAACAAGTGGAAACCAGCTTAGGTTGGTTTGGTCTGAGAGATGGGGATACACTGGAAACTGGTGGGATTTTGCACATCGCATCCTTTAAAATCTAAGTCACCACCTCCAATTAATTCCTTCAAAAAGTTCCTGGTTCTTGAGCACTAATGAGTCACTTGAGAAGCTGCCTTGCCCTCGTTGTACCCACCAAGGCGAGCCCCCAGCTCCTCGCTGCACATGTGCACCATGAGGGAGTTTGCAATGGAATGAAAATCATAGCTGTGGTTTGCAGAGCTTACAAACACATGGCACATATCTACGAGGTACTGAATCCCTGGAAACCTGCTCCTTGTTCCTTCAGGAACCAGGATTCCAAGGCCCTCTCTGAGGTTCATCTATCTGTATGAACCCCTCAAATGATCCCTCAGGGAGCCAGCGAGGGAAGCAGAAAGTGCACAGGGACTCACTGCTGCCAGCCCCATGGGAATGGATGAGTAAAACAACCAAAAAAAAAAACCTTTTATCCCCAAAACCTGACAGGCAACGTTAGCAGCAGAAATGGCTCACTGCATAGCGAATAAAAACACCACTGCCATCCAAACAGCCAGGGAAGGAGTTAACTGCTTCTCCCACTGGAAATATTTCCTTGCCATCATGCCTCACTTCACACTGAACGCTAAAATATTTTTCCACAGTTAAAGTGATGCTTCGCTGAGATCTCAGCACATGCAGTTCATTTCCCTGTATCTGTATAAACAAGGTAAACTTGAAACATTTGTGAGTGAAATTTTCCCTGCAAGTTTCTTGTGACTTAATGGTCATTAAATTCCTTACAATCGTATCTTCTGCACCCAGTCAGGCAGCTGCAATTTGGTAATGCATTGATGATGTTCTGACGGCCTGTGCAGGGGTTTTTTGAAAAAATATTAACAAATTTCAAGTGAAAGGGTTTTTTTCCTCTCTCCTCTTCTCCTGTCATACTCATTTTTCAAATCCTGAAAATTTGTCAGGAGAAAAGGCAGCTCTGAGAGGGTGCTGCTTAAAGGCAGATGTCATCCCAGACTGAGAAAATACGAAGCCAAGAGGAAATACAAGACTTAAAACAGGAATGGTTTTAACTATGAAATTGTGATCAGGCACCGCAGCAGAAGCAAGGATGGGTGAAACTATCATCTTCAAACCCTTCACTAAGAGGGGAAAAAACTCATGGTCTGGAAACGGTGCCTGACGATCCTGCCTGGTGGTGAAACAGAGCGAGGGCTGCCCAGCCTCCTGCACCAAACACGTGCTGGGGCTGCTGCTGCACCACAGATTTCTGCAGCACTTCTCTTTGGAAGGAACAATCTCAGGGATGAGACATACTCACACATCTGATCTGATCCACGTCAGTTCAGAGCAGCATCTGCCTGGAGCTGGAGGATACATCGCCTGCCTCCTTCACAGAGCGCGTGACATCCCTTAGGTGAGCACTGCAGCCCTCAGAAGCCAGGTTTCACTCCAGGTTTTCTTTTTCCTTGACCCCTGAATTCCTCCTGACTACAGCTGCCAGCTTTTTCTCTGCCTGGGGCTCTGCATTTTCCCTACAACCTCACTGCACAGGGGGAGTCACACCCCATCCCCAGCCAGGCTGTGGAGCTGCAATCATTGCACAGGACAATCTCCAGGGACACCAGTGAGGATGTGCTCCAGGCAAAAAAGGTTTTTTTTCCTAAAAATATGAAATACAACAGTGCACAGGAGATGCTGGAGCATGTTGGCTGGGGAAATAGGACTCTCCTCCTGTCAGGCATAAGCTGATCACAACCCTCAGCTATTCCCAGCACCACTCACCGGCAGGAACTGCTTTTGCTGTAGGACAAACTCAAAAGCATCTTCATATTCTGAACAAATAAGGTCATATAGCCTCGGTTTAAATACTGGGAAATTGCAAACAGAGGCTTTGGTAACGGACCCTGGTTAAATTTAACCTGTAGATTCAATTACAGTCCATCACACAGAACAAATTAAGTCCATGTGATGCTAATGCTGTAGTGGATTGTGCCGTGCATCCTGCGACAGACACGACTGCAGGAGCTGTTTCAGGAAAGTCCTGGACAAAGGCAAGTGGCCACATCATAATCTGACATATTAGTACTATTGTTTCTCTGTCCTTTTTCTACTGCCACAGAGGATAATGTGGTTGGTCAAGAGCAAGAATTATTTCCCACAAGAAAATTAAGAGGTTAGAATTCTGTGAATAATTCTTTGATGAGACAGTTTGAAATGAGATATTTCTTGATACCAACTGCATCAAGAAGAAGCAAGGCACTTTATTTATTTACTCTTTCTGTAGGGATCTCTTTATCTTGCCTGTTCTTTTTCTCCTCTGTGAAGATTTCCCCACCATTCCTCACCATTTTCTAGGACAGGAAAGGTTCCAAGAACCTCCAAATTAAGAGGATTAATTTCCTTTGATATGCAAGAATGATTTTTTTTGGTAACAATCAGTTTTGAATTATGAAACTCAGAGAAAACAGCTCACATCTCCTTGTAGCAGGAAAATCTTTCCCTCAAATCCCCATGATGCTAAGTTTACCTTCCTACAGTTTAATCTTTTGCTGCCTGTTATTGCAGTTATTTCCTTTAAGAGATTCAGCTTTTTTGCACTGGCGATTTATTTTTCTTCCTGCTGTATATTTCTGATATTCTTTACTGGTGGCTTTTAGCCACTGAAGTCTCAGAAAAATGTCCGGTTTCTGTCAGTCATAGACTTTAGATTTTTCTGAAACCCAGCATAACTTTTTCCTTACACTGCTCCACGATAAACTCTCCCCATCTTCACACCGAGACTTTAGAGAACTATTTCCTCTCTCTTAGTAACCTTCCCCTTGCAGACCTGAGGGAGAAGGGTGTCCATGGAAGGGAGACTGTGCTGCAACCCTACAGCACAGAGATGCAGAGACCTGACCCCAAATCAGTACAGGTGAGGGTCAGCACTGCCCTCAGCAGCCCAGCAAGACCACAGGGTGCACCATGGCCATGATGCACGGACAGACAACAGACACCTGGACCAAAACAGCCCTCACTGGCTTTACAGTCTCATTTGGTGAGAAAATACATGCACAGCAGTATTTGCTTTTTATCACAAGCCTTCAGGAATCAGTAAAAAGAAAAATAAAGGCAGGAACAGCCACAGCTTGATGGGTGCAGAAGATGATAACTGGAATGCTCATAAACCAGTGTGGGGACACAAACGTGCTGGGAGCTCAGTGTCACACTGGAAAAACAGCCACATAATTCTCCAAAGCAAAATAATTTGGTTGAACCCTGCAGTAATTAGCAATAAGGCTGAACCCTGTGGTAATTAGCAATAAGCAATCTCCCTAGCTAGGCTTTGATCAGGGGCATGGTTTCATCTGTCTGCTAGGACGATGCCTAAGATCTCCTCTTCCCTTTTTTTCCCCACCAATGAAGCTCTGCTGTCACAGACACAGGGTTCAGAGCCCAATCCTGCTACACTCGGCTTCATGTTCATTATTTGTGTGATCATCGTCACTGTGGGCAGTGGGGGAGAAGCACAGAACGTCACAAGTACATACAGGATTAGGACTAAACTCCCCCTGCATACAGCCTCCAGAACCCTTGATGTTAAAATTTTAAATCACCATTAAGATAAAAAAAGCAGGTGAATGCAGAGACACTTTGGACAGAAGGACACTTGGATCTCTCAGACCATGCCAAAACCTCAACAACCAAAAAACAGGAGGTGAACACCTACACCTGAAAACACTGCAAACGCTGTAAACACTTACAATTAAAGGCCCTCTGTTGTTCTCACGGTACTTGTTCTGGAAGAAGATATAAACCACGGTGGCAGCCAGTGAGTAGAGGAAGGCGAAGACCGCGATGGTGACGAAGAACTCCGCCGAAGAGGAGAAGTCCCCTATCAAGGCGAGCGTTTCCCGGCGCTTGCCTTCGCAAGTGGGAGCCTCGAAATTCACTTGATGCAACCTGGAAAACATCCCAAAAGAGCAGCAGGTGAAGTACAGGAAATGGAAACTGTTATCTGAATAAAGATGAATACATTTGCTCGGTCTCTGTCTCATTCCTGATGCACATTGACCCCCCTGAATAACTGGCAGCTGTGGGCTGTGCTGCTCAGAGCTGCTGGTACACGTGAGGTGACTCCCTGCGAGTGCCAAGGTGAGACTGAGCACATGAACGCATCTTTTGATCAATGCCAGGGAAAAGTTTGTGTTCCAGTGGTTTGGTACAACCCTTCCCGTCCTCTCTGGGGTTTTGCCATGGCAACAACTGAAAAAGGAAAACATGAGAAACAATTTGATTCTCGAATTCTTATAATTCAGGCAGCAGAAAACAGGTCTTATCCTTGGTACTAAGCCCACAGGATGCCCGTGCCTGGACATTCACAAATTCCTTGTATAAAATTGTCTAGTGCAGAGCTACCTGTGGCTGTTAGCCCATAGGGCTGTTAGCCACATTAAAGGCTTTTAAAATCAAGCTGCAGCAGAAATACACAACTTGGATCAAAGAAAAAGTTGGAATGCCCCGGTTTAAGCAACCTAAGCCCTAACTTTATATTCACGCACCGTTTATCCGTGACCAAACTAATAGATTTGTAGTTCTGTCTGGAAGCTCCTGTGAGAGCCTTTTTGGCAGCAATAATTTCAATTTCTGATTCAGAAAAAAGAAAGAGGATACATGGAAGGGTCATTTTGGCAGGTCCTGTTGCATGGCCTAGATTCACATCAGTGGGGACGTGGAGCCCAATGAGGGATCATGTTGTTCTGCTCCACACAGGGTGAGCAGAGGGGATGAAGCCAGCAGCAATTAAAGAACTGATGATCTGGTGCTGAGAAAGCATTAGGCCTTCTGGGAGACATTCCTCTGCCCAAGGACAATTAATGTGTGCAACAGCAAGCCAATGGCAGCAGCAGCCATAACTATATTTGGCTAAATAAAAAGTTAATTCCTCAGAGGAAAACAAAGTACACACAGCAGAAATCACAGAAGATGGATTAATGGACATTGGAGGATTGGATGACTTTTTGCTTTTGCTGGTCCAGATTAAATGTACCCAAACGTGTAGGCAGGACCTTTTCATCAGCAGTTGATGAATAACGCCAGTTATTTGCCTCAGAGATTTTATTCCCTGTCATTGTAGTAGTGGTGGGATGAAAACAAAAACCAAGTCTGTCCAGATTGCAGAGATGAGCAGTGGCTGAATCGCCTTTCCTGCGTAAAGCCAGCAAAGCCTGATGAAATCTGAGCATGAGAGAAACTCTAATGCTCATGATCAGTTTCCTGACTTCACTGTTTCCTGGCACCACTGCACACACACTTTTCATCAGGGCTTATTGTTCTTTTCTAAAATTGAGGCATAAAAGGAGAAGCAAGATTTCCTAGTGCCTGTCATGCCAATTTTGCAGTCTGGAGAGCAAGTGGTATTGTTTTAACCATCACCACGATAATGGAAAGATTTGAAATGCCTGATTTGCATGGTCTAAAAAGGAAGCTTTCCCTGCTTTCCTCATGCACAGCAGTTTGGGTGCTGTATTGACACAGAACAAAACTGTATTTCAAAGCCCCTTGAAAACTGGAAGGCTCTGTGGGGTTTTCTTTGGGTGGTTGTTGTTGCTGTTCCAAACGTCCAAATGCCTGAGTAGCCTTTTCTAGTTCTTCAATAACTCATGACATTTTCTGTGCTTGAAGGGCTACACTCAGGTACCACAGCTGCTCTTTTAGGGCCCTGCTGCAGGATGTGGGATCTGTGTTCCCAGCTGAGCCCAGCAAAAGCCAGGCTTTGCTGCAATGGGGGGAGCTCTGTGGTTTTGCCGGCACCTTCCCTCACATCATGGGCACAAGCACTGCGAAATTTGGCTGAGGTGCATTGAATGCAATTCAAGTGCTTTGGGGAAAAGAAAAAAGAAGAACAAGACAATTCTGCATGCATTTTATACTGGGGCTTTCCCCCCTCCCTAGGAGTCCAGAAAAGCAGACTGGACAACACGTGGTGTTGCAGGTAGCTCAAAATCCTGTGCCTATCAGAGGAAATAACTTAGGGAATGTTCCTATCAAGCCTCAGACTGGAAGTTGCCCATGCTTGCCCCTCTGACTGTCCAGAGTCAACACAGCCCAGTCTCATCATCAACAACCACCTTTACAAAACATGGGAAAGTGACTGAGACCACTTTCTTTTTCTATTCTCTGATTTCCTGACTGCACCTTAGTTCTGAATCATAAGCCAGAAAAAAATGTTCATACATTAACATCACACTTGTACCTTCCCAGCAGTGCTTTTGTGGCCAGGCACCTGTCAGGGATACAAGATTATAGAAACCTTCTTCCTTCAAGTTATTTTTATTCATTTGCTTTGCTTTTTAGAGTTCCCTGGCCTCTAAGAGGATGTGCAGTAATTGGTGCCTCTTGTGGCAACCTCACCTCTGCCAAAACAACCGAGATCTCTGTTGTGCAAAGGGCCCCAAAATAGACCATGATTCAGACCCAGGAAGAGGAGATATGACAGGGGAGAGAAGTGAGGGAGCCAAGCCCTGCGGTGGTT
Organism: Pardalotus punctatus; assembly: GCA_013400915.1. Classification (NCBI taxonomy): domain Eukaryota; kingdom Metazoa; phylum Chordata; class Aves; order Passeriformes; family Pardalotidae; genus Pardalotus; species Pardalotus punctatus. Next base: position 401,448 of record VZTX01000274.1, on the reverse strand, counting down.
GGGGTGGATGCTGACTTTACATGATACTTCTGAAAAGTTTCTTTAAGGCAGGGGAGGATCAGTGACAGAAAATCCAGTTTCACTAATCGAAACCTCTTTGATCTGGAATGGCATCTCCATGAGAAACTGATTTTTTTTTGCACTGATGTTGCTGAGTCAGCCTTTCTGGGGGTAGGATTGTTTGGTGATGACTCACAAAACATTAATTGCCTCTGCTCCCACTTTTGATATAATTCTACCTCTTCTGTCTCTTACTTCCCCTGACTTGCTCTTCTTTCATCTTGTCTTATCTCTCATTGTTTACACCCCACCTTTTCCTTCAAGTCATCCTTGGCCAGTGTCTTCCTTCTGCTGCTTTTCCTATTTCCAGCACCACCCCTGCATTCCACCTTTGCCTCTCCATTTCCTAAACAAAACCAGGAGCTTCAAGAGTGACCCTTTGCAATCACACCCTCTGCACTCTGTTAACATTTCTTGGGCTGCATTTACAAGAGTGATTTTCACTGATTGATGGACAATGCAAATAAGCAACACAACAGTAATGAATTTACTTAATTAGGGAAACCTTTCCCCCTGTAAGTTCCTCCAGGGTTTTTTTGCCTTGCACTGCTCTGAGTACTGCTATTAATTCAGAAATAAAGCTCCTGACTTTGGAATGTGACCTTGCACCCCACACTCAGCAGAGCAGCACTAAGGTCATCCTCGCTGCCCATCGTTAAGAGCAATTGCCATGGCCAAGCCATCCAGGTCCGAATTCCCTCAAATTCACTTCAGTCTGAAGCAAGTCCACCAAAGGCAGTGAAGTTTCACTGATGAAGTCACAGTAATTAAGGGCTTCTGAGGTTTCTTCCACCATTTGGCAAACTTTCCGTTGCCGTGGGAAATATGATGACAAGACAGCTGTATTGTCTAGCTTGACAAGATCAAAAGAGGGCAGGAATGTTTTACAGTGAAAAAAGGGATTTTTACATCGTTCCACAATAGCAAAGAGCAGTTACATTTTCAGACACTAATTACCCTTGCTCTGAAAACAATACATGAAGCCAGACACGTTGAACAAAGCTACAGCTGTTACATGTGCGTGGGGGAGCAGAAGCTGCGCTCTCTCCATGTGAATGCGAAGTTGCCTTTTCTTCCTGAACTTCGTCAGCACGATATATTCAAAGCACAGCTTTCTTTTAATCACAGCCCACCATTTTTTGGAGCAGCTTGGTTCCCCTGCTGATCCTTGAGCATGGAAATGGTCAGAGCCAGCTGTCCCAAAGACCTGTCCTGCCCCATGTCTCACTCCTGATCTTGCCTGACTCAGCCCCTTCAGCAACGCACACAGGGCTCAGACTTGGAGCCAACAGAACACACAATTAGCACAAGAATGTGCTCAAATGTTATTGATGAAGCAGCACAGATTTCCTCTCCAGGGCTTTGATCACTGTGTGGATTGATAAATAACAGATAAAGTCCTGCCTCCAAAAATTCTCAATGGGGGTTAGTGTTTCTCCATTCCTTTACTAGGATCTGGTGAAAAACAGGCAAAAAAAAGCTCTCTGTTTTGGCAGGTTGTCCTATTTTCTGAAAATAGCATCTTGTAATCCACCCTCCAACCTGTCTACAACATGCTGGAACAAAATCTGCAACACCCACATACGTGCTTGCAAAAACCCAGCGATCCATTATCTTTTCATTGGGCTTTATTTCCCCCCCCCCACTTGTTTCTGGTAGTCAAACTGTCAATTGTCTTTACTGTCTGCAAATCCCTGAGAGAAATACATCGCTAGAAATGAGTTATTGCAATCGTGCCTGTGCAGGGGTTTCTTGGGAAATGTTTATCTCAGCTGATGATCTCCAAAATGAGGGGAAAATGAAATTTCAAAATACAGCAGTGAAATGCTGACATGCACAGAGCCCCTCAGCAAGTAAAACTGCTCTGTTGAGGCACAAAAACGTGACAAGGGTTTACACTTCCTTTCTCTGGGATACAGAGTAAAAGCATTTCTTTTAGTTAGCCCTGAAAACACAGGAGTTCCTTCATTTCAGAGGACTGTGCTGGTGTGCTTTGACACTGGTTCCTCCAGCCAGCCAGTCCTTGGGCAAACGTGCCTTTTTGAGGTGTCAAATATGTTTTTTTTGTAGGTTTAGTGAAAGAACACAAATACTTGGGAGTCTTTCCTCACACAACAGAGCTCATCATGCCTGTAAAACCTCTCTAGAGATACTACCTGCATTAAGAAAAACACTTTGAAAGACATCTCTAATAGTCAAGTGAAAGTAGAACTCTGCCTGCAAATGAAAAGTCTTTAATGAAATTGGGGTCCACTGACTCTTCCAACATTTGTCATAGTCCGTTCTTCTCGCTGCAAAGAACATTTCCCCCAGTGCTGGGTATTCCTGAATGCTTGGTGCTAAATCCTGGCTATCTGCAAGGCTGCCCAGCAGCAAGGAACAGGCTTCCTTCCAGTCTTTGGGAGGATGTGAGCTCTGCAGCTTCTCCTCCTCCTCCTCCCAGATCTGCTCTCCAAGGACAAACTTCTGAGTGGGGGAACCCTGCAGCAATGAAGCCATTATCCAGCAATTCCCACAGGATCTGAATCTTTGAAAGGCCTGCACATGCTACAGCCTTTCAAAACTCTGAGATGCTTATCCATCCTTCCTAACCATCCCAGCAGTTTTCCATACCTCGCTGTGCCAGCTGCCCCCAAAAACAACACCCTTGCAGACACCCAGAGGTGCCTTCAGTACCCTCTTCCCCTACAGAGCAGCAGCACATTCGTTTCTACCACATATCTGTCCCTACAAAATCAGTTCACTTTTCTCTGGAGACAGAAAGCAAAATTAAAATTCTCCAGCTGACTCAGCAATCCAAGCCGGGTCTTTTGTTTCTTTGCTTTCTACAGGAAAAAAGAATAGACTTGGCTGATCAAAGAGTATTTGAAAATATTTTACTTTGAACTTCTGTCCGCTCAATAAAACCTCTCCACTTATTAAAAAAAAAATATTCCAAAGCCCTCATCACTTTAGAATTATTCAACTCTACCAGTCATTTCACACAAATACATACACCATCTTGCAAACATTTATCCTAACTCCTATCCTGGACATTTGAACATCCTAAACATCTTGTCTTTGTCACAGCTGACTTCAGCTTATACCCATCCAAATCCATGTCCAGAGCAGCATGACCCAAAAACAACCTCAGAAGATGCTGCTGGGAACCTGACCAGGAAAGCTGTAGCAACCTACACTCTTTTCTGGTTTATGTCCAGTCAAAATAACGGAAAATATTCCCCTCCTCATGCTTTCAATTTCTTAATTTGCCAGGCTCCCAGCCCTTACCAGCACATAGCTGTGCTGCAGAATCTTGGCCAGCACTATTTTCCTACAGTCCAAGACCCCCAAAGTGCTCAGGCCCCCCGGAAGAGAAGCCACACAACCCTTTTGAGGATGGGGTCTGAAGACATTGGAACAGGGGACAAGGCACCGGTGCCACATCCCCAGCTCGGGATCAATCCTGCAGGACCCGCTCCCAATGACTGCAGGCACAAAGCTCTTGGGAAACGGCCTGAACAGCATTCCCAGGGGGAAGGAACATCCCAGCCTCGTGCCAGCCCTAGGAATGAGCACGTAGCAGGAATGCAAACCCTACTACTCCAGCGTAGCACCAAGGAGCCAACACAGAAAGGCTCGTTATAGAACACTCGCCGCCGGGAGTGCTCGCAAAGCTGAGTGGGTGATCCCAACCCCACTTCCAAGCCTACATCCAAGACCCAGATTTATCTCCCAAGATAATTTCACAGCTCTTCTCAGGAACACATGCTTTTCCTTGCTGTGCAAGCAGAGCACAGTGCTCAAAGACATGCTCCACTAGTCTTTACAACCCAAATACCTTCCCAGACTGGGCACTTACGTTCTTTGTGGTACAGACTGGTGGCATTATGCTCTGATTTCCCTTCACTGAGCTATTTTCTTGGGACAAATTGCTTTCCAGTCCCTGGGAAGCTCTGCTTCTATCTCTGAAGGAAGGTAACCCTTAATTATCCTAAAAAAAGTCAGCATGTTCATGGAACAACGCAAATTAGAAGACCTGGAAATGCCATTGGCATATGTTTGCATCACCACATAAATAAATATCCAGTGTTTCCTGGTCCCTCCATGAGATCCTGGTTGAACTCATAGCTCTCATGTCCCTCCTGCTGCCCTCCCCCTCTGGACAGACACAGGAATCAGCTTCCAAACTAAGAAGCTCCTGTCAGAGCCAAACAAAAGCTTCCATTTGGAGAAAGATGTACAGAAATCTAAACATCTACAGATAAAACACAAGCAGCAGAAATAATAAAGAAAAGGCCTAAAAAAGTAATTGAATCTCATAAGACCATTTCTGAGAAGTTTTGCATGGAGCAATGTGGGACTGCTGAGCCCCCGTTCCTGCACCCCAACACATCCTGCTGCTGCTCACATCAATTCACAGCTCTGACACCGTCCCCAGTTCACCTTCCCTTCCACAATCAAACCAGCTATGAACTCCATGTGGAAGTATTCCAAATTCTTCACCATCACCTGGTGCTCAGCCAGAACCACCTGAAAGCACAAATGCTTTGCCCTGTGACAAGCAGTGTTCACCCACATTTTAATCCAGACCTATAAACCCTGAAAGCAGCAATTTCACCCCCAACACCAACTGAGATAAATGCAAGACCAATTACAGAAGATGCAGCAACATTTAGTCCTTTGTTTTGTATTTCAGCACTGCTTTGTATTTAACCATAATTTTCTCAAGTAACTTGTCCTAATGTACTTCAAGCAAACAAATCGAGTTCTCTGTAGAGTTTCATGGCATGACTCCAATGACATTCCCAGTCACAGTATTAACATTGGGAGGACATGATAAACTCTTTTCCAGGGAGCTGGTGGGCTCCAGCACAGGCTGAGCAGGGCATGGGGCAGGAGCCAAGGAGACCTGGGCGTGTGCTGATGGATTTGTGCACAAATTGCCAACACCTTCACACCCTGAATATCCCAGGAAGTGTGAATCCAGACAGGACAGGCACTGAGTGGGGCTGTGCTGCATGGGCTTGGATGCACATCCTCTCCAGAGTCTACTGAATGAAAAATATCACGTTAAACTCCTGGCAAACAAATTAATGTAGAATCCAGGTGTGAGAGGAGACCAAAGACATCCCATGTATCCCATTCCCTACAGTCCTGGGGAAACCTTCAGGGCTGCTGCACAGCAAATGCACATTTTGGAGCAGGGGAAAGGGGACGGGTGTGTGTTTGATTGTCCCCCTGCTGGGCCACCACGTGCCATCCCAGCTATGGGATCAAATGCCAAACAAAGCACAGCTGAAGGGAGGCTGCTTTGGTTGTTTCTGTACTGACAGCATGAAAATGTGCAAAAATAGATTTGCAAGGGAAGTTGCCTAAAGTCTGACTTTTAGGAAAAGCCTTTGTGGCAGGCACAGATAAAACACCATCACTGCACAATACCACAGAGACTATTCATGAATATATATTAAAAATTCAAATTGTGAAAAAGCTGCATATATTAACAAATCCAAAAGCAACTTGCACTTTAAGAACAAATTTGGCTTAAAGAATTAATGAAGAATTTTTCTGGCACTAGAACAGTGTTAAGCATAAAATATAGCCTCTGTGAAGAAAAATCAGACAGTCTGGATCAACTGGACCATCCAAATTCATCAAAAATCCAATTTTTGAGACTTTGCCACCCTTGGGCTGCAGCTTCTTGGCTGTTAACAAAATAGTTTGACCCAGAAGCCAAGCCATCCAGACCAGCCATCAAACTGTGGGGACAGTGAGTGGTCTCTTGCTCCAACAACACAGCTGTGCTGAGGACCACATGCACGGGGTCAGCCTCAAAGAGAAGCTGAAGATGTGGTTTTATCAGATTTCTGGTGGTTTTCTATAGATCTCATGCAGGAACAAAGAGCAATGGGAAGCATCTCTGGTCCCTCACTTGTGTGAAAAGGGCACTTGCCTTTATCCACAGTTCCAAAAGTGCACACTGGCAGTAATGACTATTCTTTGGTCAAGTTGCCAGTCTCGAAGATTTCTACAACGTGGGGGTTGGAGACTGTAATTGGGGTCAGGAAGAGGCTCTCAAAACTAGAAAAGTCACAAAGTCATCCTTATTGTTATTGGTTTTAATCAAACCAGAAATAATTACATCAAACTCTGACAACACGAATTAAATTCTACGTTTTGCTCGTGGGCAGCTGCTGCTGCAGACCACGTAAAAAAGCCCATTTTCTCCCATTATACTTCCCTCTTTGCCTAAACACAGCATCCCCAGAGTCAGGGCGGTCCTTGAAGAGGCGGGAACATCACAGAACACTGATTTGCAGTTTTTAATTACTTCAGTAGTCTGTAGCCATGCACAAGCAAGCAAAAATCACACCAGGGCTCTGAATTATGGGATGCACTCTCTAATCACTAGAGCCAGTCACAAAAATGTGAAATATTCTTTCCTATTACAAACTATGCTCATTCAAAGCTGAAAAGAAAAGTACTTATTCTGCAGACCTGGATCACCTTTTCCCCAGCCTGGGAGACAATCTAAGAGCCAACAGCTTTAACTAAACCACCAGCTCATTGATCAGGGCTCAGTTTGGCTTTGCAACCTCCATGTTCAGGTTGCTTCTGGACTTGCTTCAATACAGAAACTTGACAAAGGTCTCTGATGCCTTCACTGCCAGGGAAATGCTGGGGCCATACTTTAAATAGCTCACAAAGTTCCTGCATTCATGTCACAATGGCAAAAAATATTTTAACTGGCTTTCCATGGGGGAAAGAAAATAGATTTTAAAAAAGTGAGCTGCAATTTTCTGGATAGCCATATAAATTGTCAGAATGTATAAATCACAACTGAGGAAAAACAAATCTATTTCCTAGTTAAAAAATAGATCTTAATGCTTCAGTTTGCATCATTAAGTCACATTAAATATGAAGCTACTTTTGTGAAGGCATCACAATCAGAGATATTTGTAACTTTAAGGATTTCCTGAATTTTACTCAGCAGGATGCAACATTAGCATCCTCATTCACATAATTTCCAGTTTCCACTAACACTAGTTAAAACCTAGAAGTCCTGGCTAGGCAAATTATTCATCAAGAGGTCAAAATTAGGTATAAAACCACTACTGAGATCAGGGTTTGAAACAGTTGTGTCAGATAATTAAAGTCATGACTGAGCCCTCAGTGCCCATCCTACAAAGACAGTTTATATAACAGGGATATTGGTGAAAATCTCCAGCTTTGCTGATGTATTATTGAACACTTTTCCTCCTCAGTTAGGCTGTTAACCCCAGACCTGTTCTGCTAGATGAGGTGGTCACAGCTTGGCAAGAAAAGGGACAAAACTGATGCAGCTATTGCAGATCCAGACGGGACCACTGTGCCCCCTCACCTTGTGCTCCTCCTTGCCAAACTCCACCTGATCACCCCTGCAACTCCTGCTCGTGCAAAAGCAGCTTCTCAAAAGTGCCAAGTTCTGTTGTAAGAAGTTCCAGGGTGGAGATTTCTCCCTTCATTAAGCTGGAATGGGTCATGCAGAGTTTAACCTGCACCTCTCACCTTCCCGGGAGCTCTGCCAAATCCTCCTGGGAACTGGGGCATCTACATTTTGGCACAGAGCACACCTGAAGCCAGTGCACAACTGCTGCTGGCTTGCTTTTGCTCCTGTCTACCCACAGGAGGTTTATGAGGCCACAATCTGTTTTTGAGGCATCTTCTGTATGATGGAGACATCCAAAATAAAACACAAACCTTAAGGAGTTTAGCTGACTCAGGGTTTTCCTTCTTACCTCCAACCTCTCAAGAAGTCTGGGAGGAGAGCCCACCATAGTTACCTAAAAGTAAGCACTGCTGGCAACTACTCAGCTGAAACACTTTCTATTTATCAGCAGCTCTCACTCTCCCAGCCATCACAGACATTTATAATCTTTCAGCCAAAATGTTTTTCACTGAATTCTGAAGTAAGATTTACTACAAATGGATGACAAAAAATAGAAGGATAGTACAGACTGGCACAGAAATATGCCTGTGCAGAGGCCTTTTCCAGAGAAAGATAGATGCAAAGCTCAAAAAGTTAGGTGCTTTCTCCTTAATTATAATTTGTAGCTTCTAAGTAGACAATTTAGATCTGGCTGTCATATTTCAAATGGAAGACTAGACTACCCATTGCATGCAGATGAGGTGAGCACTTTCAAGAGTGCTCAATGGGAATGTCTTTATTCAAATGAGATGCTTAAGGTGAATGAAAAGCTCCCATAAAACACAATTTCCTTTTCCTTCAGAAGGAAGAATCACTTCAAGAGACAGCTTTACTAGAATATTGGAAAGATACTAATAGGTGATTTAGAAAAAAATGGAAAACATTTGTTTTGCTCACTGCTGTGATACCAAGATGTGCAAACACGTATTTCCATCAGGCTCTCACATCAGCACCACCAGGAAACCCCAGCCTGTCCCACTAGGAAGTGTGGCTCAGTGCTCCTAACACCTCTGCACACGCTTCACTGCTTAAAATTCAACAATGTCATCCTCCAGGCCAGTATTTTCCAAGTAGTTTTCAGGAGGAATGCCCCAAGAAAAGACAAGAGGTACTCCAAATGAATTCCCACACAGCATTTAACTTGGGGATACACTGTGTATGTAGGCTGGGTTAAAGCACCTCCAAAAGCAGAGGCAAAGAGATTTTAGTCCAGGGTCTGCCTCAACACTTAACAGGCAGCACATTTAGGGGATTGGATTGAGATGGTTCTCCCTTCCCACTGCCCTGCAGTTAAACAAACAAAAATACTTGCTTTTAGGAGGACTGATGAAAAAAACCCTTAAAATAGCAAATACCAGTAGGAAATATGTACACAGTATGTACTATTCAATCAGTCACTATCAAACTAAACCCAAGGAATAAGAAAGCACATGATAAAAATGTTGCTGGGGTCAGAGAAAATAATAAACAAATAGGACCTTCACCAGGACTCTTATAACAGACAAAAAATACTGCTTCAGGGCACTTGGATAAGTGACAAATACAATCTGAAAGGGTGATGGACTGTGAGAGTAAAAAATAATTCCAAGATGCTGACTTTTTTTTCCACCCACCCCTCAAAGAATTATTGCTGGAGTGAGGGTCAAGCTGATGAACATCTTAAAGTGTGCCAAATTTGCAACAAACTCCGTATCAAGCACAGATCCTAATGCTGAGAAAAACTTCTAGTGTAGGGCCAGAGAAATTGATTCTATATCTGAACTGGTAAAACTTTCCAAATGCACATACAGGTATCCAGAAGAATGGCTGGTTTGTGCTTCAAAACATGAGTAAGGAAAGAAATGCTTTGCTGTAAAACTAGAATCAGGCAGAAATGAGAAAAAAACTGGGTGAATATTTGAAACATCCTTATAAATATCAGCTTAGGCATGGCAGAGTCTGGCAGGATCTGTAGGGAAGTGTAGCAGAGCTCCAGGAGATGCTATTGGAGGGTATCAGGCTTTAGATTTCAGGTTTATTTCCACATTACTGGGTGACTATGGGGTCATGGGCTTCAGCTGCAGGAAGCAAATGAATCGGTGTAGTTGTGGATGGAAAAGCATCCATCTCATCTCCAGTTCCAGGAGAGATGGTTGGTCCAGATTTGGGGTCAATTACCTCAATAGTGGGGGGATTCTTCTGTGGTTACAGGAGCTCTGGCACAGGGCATCCCTCAGATGGGAACGGCTCAGCCTCCCCTCGCTCCTGACACACCAGCCCTGCACAGGCACCACCACCCGGGCTTTTCTCCAAAGGGATCCCATCTCCCAGCTGTGCAGAAGCACCACACAACTCTGGTGGTCTCTTGTGATTACTGCAGTTTTGCGCTTTTCCTCACTTCTCCCTTTTCAAAGGGCAAATTTATCCAAGTCCAGAATTAAACTGAGAAAGTGATTCCAGCAGAAAGGAGAAGCATTCACCTTGTGAGAAAAGTTTCTTTGGGTTTTCCTTCTGGTGCTCCACAATTTCCTGCTGCCAGTTACAACAGCAGTCAGACAGCATAGGAGCCAAGGACAACTTCCCTAAAGCCATTACTTTAGAAAAAAAAAATCAAGGAAGAATTAATATTAGTTTAAAGCTAACCTTCAAAACTCCCTGTCTAATGGCACTAATTATTTGGTACTAATTATTTCTCTTGGACTAATTTATATTTCTTGCTGGAGACTTTTGCAATTTGTAGGTTGGAGCTCAGGAAAATCTCAATAAGCAGGTGTGAAGATGCTCCTTTGTTTTGGGAGCATTCAGAGCTACCTGCTGTGGAGTGCAATGCTGCTTCAGTGCATTCAACACTGGCCTGGGGCTCCACGAATCACTGCTTTGAAGTCCTTTGGCATCTCGAACGTTTTAGTCACACATCCCCACACCCCACCAGCACTGGTTTTGCCCTCTTGAATCCTCCTTTTCTTTAGCTCAGGTGATTGGCCCCTGAAGCTCGTGGTCACAGTGCAATGCCCATCCTTTCAGCCTGGAAAACTCCCTCCCCATTCTGATCTTGCTTTAATGGGAACGTTTTCAGGCTCCTTCAATCTCATTTCCAAAACATCCAAGCCTCTTGCTTTGCCAAGCTGTCCTGTCCAGCCTTACCACGTTGTTTACTAGCTTAAAGCTCTTGACACTTGTCATCTACTGGCCAAGGTCTAGCAGTTCATCTTTTGGGAGAAGAAAACAAAGCCTCAAACTCATTTACAGTGGAATGAAAGCAGCTGTGGCACAGCTTTCTTAATTTCAAGTCATGCTGGAAGGTGCAGCTCATAAAAAGCAGCGCTCAGGTATTTGATTGCTTCAGTGTCACTGCTGACAGCCCCAACAGCAGCACGGTGCCAGATGCTCAGCAGCTTCTCTCCTTCCACCTACACCTCCCCCGGCTGACAGCCAATAATCAGGACTGTGAAGGCATTTGAAAGGAAAATGCCATGTGAAGATGGACCTGAATAAAAGACAACCGGTGGGAAATTCATCCTACCTACACAATGCCTACAAGCCCCTGCAGGGAGATGAGCCAGCCTCAGGAGCAGAGTCTTGATTAGAGAGCCTGAACTTTTCTGAACTGCCTTTTCCAAGTGTATTCACTGCTCTGAGATGTTACCTTTCCCAACTAATCCCGCTTCTGTTTTTAGAGCATCCCATCTCCATCCTGTGGAAGGAGCATTGGAGAAAAGCAAAAAGAGCAAACACATGAGAAATCACAGGAATATTTAGATAAAACACTGAGATGACACCAATTTCCACAGGTAGCACTTGGCCAGATCTTCCAGGCACACTCATATAATCTGCACATCTTTGGACACTTTCTGCATGTGCCTCAGGTTTGCACCCAAAATCCCAAATTGCACAAGATCTGGGCATCTTCATGCTTCTCCTAAAACAGCAGCTGGCTAAGTGTCATCTCCCTTCTCACCTGCACATCTCAGGTATATTTATACCATGTAGCCAACCACCCCACTGTAATGCCATACATCCCATCTGTGCTGAGTTTAAGGGCCAGCTACAGCCTCAGCTGGATCCCTCCTGCAAATAAACCTTACTTTGCATCATCTCTGCAACATGCTGGAATGTTACAATTACCCATCAGTTATTTCCAGTTTTCTAATAAGCAAGTCTGTGGGAAACTACAGATCCAGCCACTTCCTTCTAGAAACAATGGTTGATGTGCCTGGTGAAACACCAGGAGACACTTGATGGCTACTTCTCTCTGTTTTTATTAACTTTTAAAATAAAATCCTGTTTTATAATCATGCAAACTAAAAGCACTTCACTACAGGGTGTATTTCTCATGAATGTTGGAGAAATGACCTATTTGGAAGTGAATCAAATTACAAACTCACATAATTCAATTTTCAGGATCTCTCCTATGCATACTAAGCAGAAATGAAAGAAAATGTAGACAAGTTCAAGACAGAAAATAAACATTTGTAATACCAGGAAATGTGACTTTTTGGAGTAATAAATGTAGGTCAAGCAGGAACAACATTTCAAGGAATCAAATTCAGTTCCCACTGTTTGGAATGTGCTGTATCATAGAACATGTTAAAGAAATAGATGCTTTCAAGTCTGGTCTGTGCATAGCAATCATAAGCAAAACAGCATGTGATTTCCCAAGGAAGCAAAATAATTTTAGAGTCATAGTGTACTAGACTTGAGATTGAATTATGCAGTCTTTTCTTAATCATCTCAATTCCTTGAAGAAATTACTTCAACAAAAGTGAATGGTTTCTGCAGTGGACTTGACATATCTAAAAACAGAAGACTGTAGATGCTCTTTTGAAGCAGGATCTTAAATGGCATAAACATTGCACATATATATATGTATATGTATAGCTGCACTACAGTTTTCAGATGTACTTAAAAAACATAAAAACTGTTTTCCTAAATCACTAGGTTTAAAGCATTCAGACACCAAGAGATGCAAACAGGCAATTAGTAAAATTCTCAAAAAGCATTTCAAAATTGTGGTTCAAACTCATTTTGGTTTTTTGCTTCCCCCTCCCTTGGAGTAGCTATCTCAGATCCTTGCTACTGCTACGGATGGGAATCCTTTCTCATGTCCAGCTTCGTTAATGGCTACACTACAGTTAACAGATATTTTATCCCTGTTTTTTATCTTGGGATGATGTGCTGTTTCATTTTTCCTTGCCTGCCATCTTCCACTCCCTGAGCTTTCCCGGCATCCCCAGGGCTCTGGAATGTCTCTTCTCCTTCTCTGAGCTCCCATTCCCAGCAGTTCCCACAGCCCCATCCACACCAGGTCGAGCCAAACCCATTCCTCCAGCACACCCAGAGGGAAATTCTGGAGCCCCAGACTGGTGCTTCACCGAAATCTGCTCTAAATGATGGAAGCCCCCGTGAAGCCGGGCCAGCCCCAGCCCCGAACCGCCGCGAGCCCCCGGGGTTACCTGAAGGGGTAGGCAAAGGCTATGTCAATGCTGAGGTCACTCTCGGACTTGTTTGCACAGTCCACACTGAGGCGCAGCTCTCCAGAGTACCCACCGCATGTTGCAAATGCAAAGATTGCAAAAAGCTGTCAAAAACAAACAACATTTTTATTTCATTTCGTTTCTGCGACCACCACAAAGCAGATCCATGCAGTAGCTCTTGCTGCAGCACTGACCCTCTCGGGTCAGGTTATCCATCACTGCCTGGATTTAAAACATCACAGATTATTATTCCTGCAACCTCCCCAAAAGCAAATGCAAAGAACCACACAACCTGAAGCTCTGTTGTCACACAGACATCACCATTTGTCCATGCCAGGCATCTCAGCTCTTTCCTCCTGTCTTGAATCCCATTTGGGATTCACAACCCAGGCAATTTTTTTAATCACCCCACTGACAGGCGAGATTGGACAAGAGAAGGATGACTATCGACTGAGCATAATGAGTCACTCTTAACCCAAACAATACTGGCAGAAACATTTAAAAGGAGTAACCACAAGTAGCAATAGTGGATCAAGTTCACATGGCCACCATGTCCTTATGTGGCAAAACACAGAACTGAGCTGCTCCTCTCCCAGTTCATGTATGACTTATTTTTAAAATTATTTTTCCTAAATTACTACCATAATCCAAGGTGGACATAGAGGTGAAGTAAACTGACAGCAAAGCAGAGAGAAATTTCAGACTTTGGCTACCATCAGGCAAACTGGACAGGAGCAAAGAGCTTGGGTGGGTCTGGTATAAACCTGTATCACATCTTTATCTTCCAGGAGAAAAATAATGAAGGAGAGAGTATGCAGGGCAGAGACACACCAGCATTTATATCAAGGGTTCAAAGAAAGGAATTGGAAGCAGGCATAGGTATCTTAAAACATCATTGACGTAGGCTTAGACCCTGAGCAGAAGTGGGGGCAGTTCATTTATGCACTTGTAAGTTAAATTAAAGGACAGGTTAGATTTTGTTGATTGAAGCACTATACCTCTGAAGTAACTCCATTAGCTTTAACAGAATTACTGTGAGATCTACAGAGGGGCAGATATGGGAAATGCCAAGCAAATGCCCCATCCCAGCCGCAATTAAACGAGCTAAAATCAGCAACCCAGAGGAAACAAAGAGTGCACACACCTTGGAAAGAAACCGTGTTCTTGGACACTGAAAAATTATGCAGCAAGCAGATGTAATGGCAAAATAACAGACTGAAAATATAATAAATAGAAAAACTAGATTTTTTCTTACTGCACAAGGCTTTGCAAAACATGCCATTAATCTTAGTTCTCCCAATTTGGAGCATGAGCAAAGCCTCGAGTTTCACCAGCCTCCTTGGAATTTAGCTTTTCTTGTGCACCTTTTCCCCAGAGAGTGACAGATTTTAGGGGTGGCACCTGAGCACTGGGGCAGGGAGACCCTCCCTGGCTGCAGGGTGATGTGCTGAGCATGATGGAGCACAGGGAGTAACAAGAGAACGATGCAAGTTCCCACCCTGCTACTCACTCCCAATGTGATCAGGGCATATCATATATGGAGGATAGATTTGCAAAGGTATTTAGGTACCTAATGACAAGAAAAGTTAATAAAAACTTTGATTGAATAAATTCTTCTTGCTGAGCTCGCTGCAAAAAAGGAAAGCTGAACTTTGCCATGAATTGACTTGTTAAATATGTGCCACAAAAATAAATGTTTTCGCTACAACTTAAATAGTGTTTCTTCACCCTAAATGAGACACTTCCTCTGTACACACAATAAGTTTCTGCCCTTACATGTAGCACAGCACTGAAAATCAGCATTAATCACCTCAGGTTAATTTGTGAGGTGATGTCAGAAAACAATATATTAAGGAGAACAGGAGAGAAAGCTGACCTGTTTTCTGGCCTAATTAACAGAGTTGCAAATGCAAATGTTTTGCAGGTACATAGAGAGGCACAAAGATTAACAGTGATATATAAAGAATGCACTTGAAGGCCTGTGGTGTGAGACAGACCTACCATAAAGGAAGAGCCATCACCTCTCAGCTACCGCTCTCAGCAAGGGGACAAGCAGAGAAAAGAGGCCGTAAATCAATGGTATTTCCCTGGGGCATTTTGGCCAAGCAGCAGCATAATTCTCCTTCCCTTCCTACCTCTGCCTGTCCCCTTTCTCCCTTCTCCCTCCCAAATTGTGCTGCTTTATGTTGTCAGAGGAGTGCCTCATGTATTAAGCCAAGAACTACTCGCTGTTTTTTTGTGCACACAGTAATTCTGTGGCCATTTCAGGAATGCTGTAAACACCACTGTATTTTATTATAGCAGGATTTGTGTAAATGGCAGTTGTAAACACCATAATGGGAGCTTTATGGGCCAGATTCAATAAAACCTCCATCTGTGAGATAATTTTATTGAACCTGGCTGCTCTGAAATTGAAAAGTTTATGGAGAAAGGGAAAGTGTTTCCCTATGTTCCTATTTACTCTTTGCCTATAAATCCACACTTAGCACCAGCCCTATCAGCAGTGTGCACGCATCCTGCTTCTCCCCTTGACACGAGATAAATCTCCCCACGCGCAGTTACCTCTGGTTATCACACGGCTTGGCTTCCCTGGAGTGGGAGTGGGAGAAACACAGTGCCTTTAAGGCAACAAATCCCCGCTGTCCTGGTTGTGCCAGGCTCCCCCTGCCCACAGGGGTGGGAGCAGGGCAAACCCTGCCTTCCCCTGCGCTCCCAGCCCTCCTGCAGCCGCAGGTATCGCTTTCACACGTGCCTGGAGCCTCGCAGGGAAATGGGAAATCCTGATCCCAGCTTGGGTCAGGGGTCCCCATTCCATGTGGGATAACACACCAAGCATCCCACCAGGTCAGGGCGTGCCATGGAAGCAGCTACCAACCCACCCCATGAGGAGGGAGGGAGAGGAAGGGACATTATTTGTGCTCCCCAGCACAGACTGGAGCAATGCACATCTCCCATGTCCAGGACAGCCTGGCTGGGACATCACCCCTCTTCCTCATGGTCTCAGACAGAATGCTGACAACACAATGAGCTTCTGTAGAGCGATTAACACCATTCCCAGATCCTGTTATGGTGATATTTCCTCTTTGGCCTCCAGCCTTGGCCCTGATTATTGGTGTATTTTTGTAAGGAAGTTGGGTAAATCCCACAGTTATTATCGTACCGTGCAACAATAAACCAGCCTTCCCTGTCAAATCAGACGAGCATGTTTTAAAGACCAGTTGGCTCCTTAGCACTCTGAGAAAAAATAGCAATGTAATACCCAGCAGAGCACATTGCTGCTTCTCACACCAGCGCAGGGCAGGGAAAGGTTCATCATATGATTTATGGGATCACCTCCCTTCTTCCAATGCCAGGTTTCAATGCAGTGGATCCTGTAATTCAGCATTCAGGTGCTGTCCTTTCTCCAGACTCAAAGCTGGTCCCCTCATTTCCCAACCCAGGGGCTTGGGGTATGCGATGCCCTGAGGGAGCCCAAGTCCCACCTGCACATGAAACCCTCGGTAGCACCCCAGCATGCGACCCTGGACATCACTCATCCGGCCGTGGAAGGGAAAAATGGGATGATTTCCTATCACTTCCCCCTGTTTGGCTTTCTGACAATTCCCCTCAATGCCTGCTGAGTGACAGGCTTGCTCTGCGCACCAGGAGAAGGCAGAACAGGTCCTGACAAAGCGAGTTAAAAGGCTTGTGTGGCGCATGTTACAGCTAAAACATCCCGGTAGGAAGATAACACTGTCATTTAAAATTGATGAAACTTCTATATAAACCACTTGCTTTTTCCGGGAGCACGTCTGGCTGACAGGATGGAGCCAGGATGGATGCACCCCAAATCTATCCCGCTGCAAAGCGGAGGACCCGCTGTGCCTCAGAGCTCCTTGGTGGGTCCTCCAGGAGGGCAAGATCTTAAAAAGAAAATCTTGGTCTTGCCTGGAGCTGTGGTGGCCAAAAACAGGCTGTGAGGGATGCAGTTCACTATGTTGTTTGGTCTCCAATGCTTTCCCCTTGGCACTGAGGAAGGAAAATGGGAGTGAACCTGTTGGATGCTTTCCCAGAGAAGTCCCCCCAACCCCCTACTCCTGTCCTAACACTGGAAGGCCGAGGGGAACTCCTGGCACTTTGAAAGAGCAACCTGAAATATTCAAAACGCCTACGCTATTATTAGTCATTTTACATGTTCAGAGTGTTTTAAAAAAAGACCTATTTTTCTGGCATCCTTTCTGGATCTAAGACCTCCCTTTCTCCGTATCACCGTAACAGAGAGACTGCAAAACATTTGCCAAATGTTCTACGGTCTCACATTTCCTGCCGCTCACTGCGGCCAAGAGCGTGCGCGGAGCGAGGAGGGAGCGCGTTGCTCCGAGGGCTCTGGAGAGCCCTGCTTCGCTCGCCCAGCAGAGTGTCTCGTTAAACTGAGATTATTTATTTATAGGGCAGAACCAGTAATTGAACATTATTATTGAGGCTGTAAAGGGAAGGTTCAAAGGCACTAAATGACTGTACGGGAAACATTTATTGCAGAACTGATGGCCCAAAATATGTCACCACTGAAGGATTAGGAAGCACTCTCTCCTCTGGGTCTCTGCCTGTTTCTTTTTTAAAATCTGGCATTTTTCCTGCACGGATCTGAGATGCAGACTTCCTGGAATCACTTCTCCTACATACAAGCCTTTGTGCACTGGAGATTATCAGATTATTGACTTTGGGATTCCTAATTACATCAGCTGGTTGATGAATTGGAGGTGGATGGCATCGCAGCCGACGCAGTGCTGGGGGGGTGATGACTAGCTGGAGTCATTTTCCTTCAACAGCTATACAGGGAGAACGCTGAAATGTATTCTGCTCCTGCTGAGAAACAAACCCTAAAGCCACAGTTCACTAATTGCTGGGATTTAGTGTCCCCACCTTACAAATAAACAGCAGCATTGCTAAGAAGGTTCCTGTGCCAGCCCAGCCCTGGTCTGTGTGGAGTGAAAACCCCAGGGATGAGGGAGCAACTCAGAGTTTGGGCATGAAAAACCACATATGCCACTGCCACCCACCTGGAGGAGACCAATCTGCTCCACGACTTCCCCACAGGGCTGTGGGTTTTTCACTGGGGCATCTGCAACAGTCACCCTCTGTTTGGCACCTACAGAGAGCAACCGACCAGCTGGACAGAAAGACCTGACCCCAGAGCAGGCAGGAACCCCGCAGCATCCTCTGTTTAAAGCACAGCACTTCATTTAATGCTTAGCATTTTTTTAAATGAAAAAAAAACCCCAACTTGATTTGATTCTTAATGGAAAGATTTATGGAAATGAAATTGGGGTATTTTTAGTGAGTAAAGATCATGTTACAATAATTTGGTTATACAACACTTTAATCCCAAGGAGACAATTTTCTATCTTTTTCTTTGAAGAAAACCTTTATCTTTTCTATTCATCATCCATTGATTATTCTAAAAATCCCCTTTAGCTCCACCAAATAGTGGTATGGTAGTCTTTTCTCATTATATTTTAATAGAATAAAACCCAACCATATATGAGAGGATTAGATAGCCATTCGTTGGGGTAAAGAACACTGTTCCTCCAGATGGTCAGACAGAATCTGTGTAATGCTTTTCCTATTTATTAAGTTCAAAATGTAATGCAAGCTGATGAGATGTGTTTCATCCCATCTTTAATGGGTCAGCCACAAAGTTGAAAGCTAATGCTAAGGTTGGCAGCATGCATGGAAGAGTTAACATGCAGAAAATAGAGACACCTTTAGAGCATCTCTTCTTGGACTCAGTGAAAAGTTGTCGGAGTACAAAGGCACTTACACAAGCAGGGCAGAGCTGCCAAGTTCTCCCGGCCCCTCTAACCATTAGTCAAAGGTTTGAGGTAAACATTTACAAGGACCTGAGGGGTTTTTTAATTTATTGTATAAATTGCTTTCAGCACACAGACACTGACAGATTGGCAATGAGTCTGGCATGAAACAAAGGACACCGATAGGTGCTGCAGACAGGTTTAGGAATACCTGGGGTAATTACTGGGTGTTCATGCCTTCACTTGGGATCTATCACAGACATATCTACGGCTTGCAGCCCTTTTCCCCTCTGGCTGTAGAATAGCCTGGATGTTTCATCTCTTCCCCTGCCGTCTCCACAACTCCCCCTTTGTGCCCTCTTCATTTAAGGACGTGGGAGCACAAGTTGGACAGACATGTTTAGATTTGTACATATAATCCCTGAATGACTCATGCTGTGACATATGTCACTGCAGCAGAGATGTGCTCCTTTTTGGGCCTGAGAGCTTTTCTAGTCCTAGATTTGCAGCAAAAAACAACAACCGTGGGGGTCTCCATCAGGATCCACATTGTCTGAGTGCCCAGAGCATCACAAGTGCCCAGAGTTTGGGACAGCAGCCACTCCCAGGCTGTGTCCCCTTCCTCTTGTCTCATGAGCTGCTTTGGCACCAACCACACATGACCACTGTAGGCAAAACCATGGAAAGCCATGGTGAGGTACAGGAGAGCTTTTCTAATAGCTCAAGTAAATTCTTGTTTTACTAACAGGTAATGTGCAACAACCCAGCAAGCACTCAGGTTAATGCATAAATGTAACTCTTGTTTCTGCTCCCTCCAGAAAACAACAGGTTTTATGCAGACTTTACAGCCTGATTATATGGGATTTATTGTGTAACAAGTGTAAACATTTAATTATAAAATAAAAAAGGTTGGATGGCTGCTCATTTCCTCTTTTGCTTGGTGGCTTTAAAAGCATCTTGGCTTAAAATGGCCCATAACGTAATATAAATGCATACAGGGCATGATCCAAGTTATTACTAAGTAGGATTTACTCCCTCTAATAATCACAGGGATTTACATTATGGCTGAGTGACATGCACACATGGGAAGCACTCTGTGAAGGGAAAGTGCCCCTGAACTTAATGTCTCTAAGCCCCTGATGGTCGATACAGCCACAGGGGCTCAACTACAACCAAGACTACACCACACCCCCTCCAGTGCAGCACGCAGACCCCAAACCCAGCTTGCAAAAGCAGGGTTGGACACGCTGTACACACCACCTGCCCTGCACCATGGCTGGGACAAGGTGCTTCTCCCAGCCAGGGAGCCCAGCCCCATTCCCAGCTCTCCCAGCATCACCACCACCGTGTGGGTCGAGTCCCTTGGCAGCACTCCCTGATGGCTCCTGGAACTGCTTCCTTGCCTAATTCGTGCCTTTGTTCTTTCCCTTTGCTTCAGTTCCCTTGCCAGCACTGCTCGGTGGACCCGGGCTCCCGAGGAGAATTTTCCTGCTCTGGTGACAGATGCACAGAGCGGAACTGAGAGGCTGGAGCACTCCTCTGACCAGAAAATGCTCCGGCAGCTGGGTCCCTGCAGTGTGGCACAGCAAGGGGGCTGCAACCAAACCCTCCCCGGGTCAGCACCGAAGGAAAATGATTATTACAGGAAAGGCTCTTGTCCTTCAATCACACTGTATTATTTATGACCTAATGATTGCCCATTGACTAGCGGGGATTATACATTCCTGAAGATGTTTCTGGGTGAATGAAAGGGCATTAACCTCATTATTATCACGTCCTGCTCATCAGAGGCCATTAGTAGCTTCCTCTCAGCTCCCTGGGCTTCCATGTAACTATCTGGTGTCATCTGCTGCCTCTCCACTGCTGTCCCACATGCCTGCACTGGCTCTGTCTCCAAACACGGGGCTCATCGCCTCACCTCAGACCAGCTTCTGATGGAAAAATCCACTGGAGCTGGCTTTGACCTCAACACCCACCTCTGTGCAAAAGGCTGGAATAAGAACTTGCTCCTGGCTAAATATCAGCCCATGTGGTAAAAATAAATTATTTTTTAATAATTAAGATGATGGGCTATAAATGAACGTTTGCTTTGCTGAGCTCTGGGAATTCACAGGGAACATTTTGAGCAAGAAACATTTTTAAAATTAAAACCTCCCTCTCCTCTTCTTTTCTGCCACTCCTATCATACTCTGTCCCCAGAGATGGTATTGCTCTCCTTCCCACACTTAAATCATAAAAAGCAACACCTAAACAGAACATATTTAGGAAATGCTAACAATATTGTCCTTATCTCACTAGCTCTGGTACGCCACATCTGGACAGCTTAAATTGTCCTGTTCCCCTACATCCTCTCCCTTCCTGCGCTCTCCACACCTCTTGCCTGTCTCTTTTTTTCCGACACCCCTTCATTCACATTCCCTGAAAGCTGCACCCATACCTGCTTCCAAAGACAAAGAGAAAAAAACTTCTCAAAAATCTCGCCTGAATATTCTCAATTTCCTTCATGGTTCAAAATACTTAATTCTGAGACAAGCAGTCATCCTTCCCTTTCTCTCAGCTGCCAGCAGCTGCTGCATATCTTCTGTGCCACTTCCCAATGTACTTCAAATCCTCCCAGACCCCGGAAAAAAACCAGACACTTGTACAAAACCAATAATGCATCAATATGCTTTTTGTTGTCGCAATCTTTACATCTGCACTGCTGGAGATTATTATCCAGCCTTTTTTTTTTTTTTTAAATCTGTAGACTCTGGCCTGGGGAATAAAGCCAGGACCTCTAAAATAAGGAAGGAGAGAAAACACAAGCAGAATGGAAAAAGCAATTGAACATACTATAAACTCAGAATCAGGTGAAAGCTAATTATGGCCATGCTCACTGAAAAGATAAGGACACAGTGAGGGAGATAGACTTATTAATTATTTGTGTTATGGTAGCACTTAGAAGCCCCAATCCTTTATCTGGGACTAGCTGTGCTATACACGGCAAACACTCAGATATATCTTTGGGTAATGGTACAGAGTTTTAAGGAAAATGTGCAAATGCTCTCTTCCTTTGCCTTCAGCAGTTTCTGGTTTGTTAAAGCTTTTAAAGGAACCCCAGTCCACCATCGCTCTCATTCTGAGCAGCTCACAGCATGGTCTCATGGGGTCAAAGAACAGATAATTCAGCATGAGGGCAGCCTGCACCCAGAGCTGGATGGGGCAAACCCCAGGAAACCCCCCAAGTAGGCACAAGCTGCATCCATCGCCATCCACATCCCCTGGTGTGGGGGACAGAACACTCGCTGTTGCCAACAGAGACGTTTCATCCTCATTGACTCCCTGCAACTTTGATTGCTTTTCTAATTAAGATACATTTTATGGTAATCTACCGAGCCCCTTAGACTAAATCACTCACTTAATCTGTTGTTAGTGCCCATATGTTTACAGCTTTACAGCCTGCTGCAGCATATTTGCTTTGCCATGGCACGGGGGAGTTTGGGTGACAGATGCGGCGCTGCACAGCCGCTCAGGTGGCGCAGGGCTCTCCCAGCCGTCCAGCCTGGGCACGGACAGACGGACAGACAGCCCCGACACACACCCAGGGTTTGGAAAAGAGAGGAGAGCGAGGGCACAGCACTGCAGATACCCCATGCTGATCACCTGTCTCCTCCTCTGTCTCTGCAGACGGGCTTAGCACATCTTTCTCATTTTCTTTTCTTTCCTTGCCTTTTTTTTCCCTCCAAAATAAGAGGTTGCACATGACAGGAGAGGATGGCTGAAGAGTTTCGCAGTACTGTCACGTCTCTGGCCCCAGAGCTCACTTACCAAAGAGTTTCACTGCAGGTGCAAGGGCTCTTTGCAACCCTTTGGTCACATCTGCAAACTAAGGACAGGCAGAGCCAGAGCCTCCATCTGCACTGGACACTGAAGTCAATAAAGGCTGAGCAAGCTCCACAGTTCTACAGGGGGTGTGTCCCAGTCCCAACCTCTCCTGCAGCCCAGACACACCCATGGGCCCGTCCAGCTTCTTCAGGGCTGGCCCTGTGCCATCACACGCACAGTGAGGAGCTCCGTGTCCCCTGGGCTCTCCAGCAACCCTGGCTCCCATGCATGGACACACGGCTGCAGTGCCGGCAGCAGCAGCGTCATCTCTTCATCTCACACCAGGCTGCCCATGCTGGCTCTGGAGGAAGGAGCAGGGATGCACTGAATGGGAACGTGGCCCTTTCCTGTTCCCAATCCATGGCGCTGCTCCCAGATGCCTGCATCCCGCAGTGGTGCCTCCAGCTCAGGAGGGATGCTGAGACCCCAGCTCTGCTCAGACCAGCTGGGCTGAGTCTCCAGCCCACCACGCACAAATGAGTGGGATTCACAAGGGTGTGATACGCTAATGTTTGAAATTACTTGTACTCAGCTTACTGAGGGAAAGAGAGCCCAAAAGCAAAATCAGGAGAAACCAAACCCCAGGCCAGGTTGTCATCTACCATCCTATTTTCACTGAAAAATTCCCTGGAAAAAAATGGCCCTATAATTATACAGGAACTCTTAATCAAGAGTGACATGAAGAATAAAGCACCACCTGCCATCACCAGCACTGACAGGCAGCTGCTACCCAATATCAACACAAATACCTTTCCCCCTGTAGAGTTTCTATTGATCTGAACAGGATTAACAGAGGTGAGGAAAGCACTCATTAAGTCTTCCAAGGACTTGGCTAAAAAAAGAGTATCTGGCATTCAGGAGGAGCCAGATATTTAAGAAATCAGTCTTTTAAGAGTTCAAGGAATTTCTCTTGGAATTGTTTGAGCTGCTAGAGGAGCAGCCAGGAAGACAGGTCTCAAAGGAAATTAAGCTCCTAGGATCCAAACACCCCTAAAACAGTGTTTCAAGTCCCTTTCAAACACTAATGCACCTGCTAGCAGGGGCCAGTGACTCCTCCATCCCACTGGCACAAATCTCGCATTTTCAGTCCAGAGGCTTGCAAAGCCTCATGCTGTGAACATGTCCCTGCAGCTGCACCAAGCCCTGGTTTGCACATCAGCCTGAAGTCATCTTGCAGAGTGGGTATCACGCTCCTGGGGAGGTGATGGAGGCTGCTCCAAGGTCTGAGAGCCGAGTTATGGTTGGGGGTACTGGGCTGAGGAGCAGCTGCCCCCAGACCTGCTACCACCGAGCAGCTGGAGATGAAGGATCACCACACTTTGCAACACGAGGATGGGCAAGAGGACAAAAAAACCACAAACACTGAAGACTTCTGTACGTGTAACATGAGGAACAGAGCAAACTTGCCTGTCCCCCTGAGTTTGTGGAGATATAGGGCTGATGGGATCATTTCTGCTCCTCCGCCAAGAGAAAGTCTCGCTGTAATGGAGTTAACCACATTTTTACTTTGTGCCTTAAGTCCCTGGGCTGCTGGCAACCTGCCCTCAGGGACAGGGATGAGACTTGCCCCTGCCTGCAGTCAAACCAGGCATTCCAGGCCACTTTTCCTGCTTCAAAGCTATTAGGATGAGATCAACTGCCTTCCTTAAGAAACCACAACCTGGCTTCAGGGCAGTCTGGCACCCCTGCTATGATGAGTTATGTGGCACAGAAAAACCAGGCCTTTAGTTTCGAAGGGTAGGAGCAGGAATTGTGCTCTTCAGTGCATGTTACGCAGCCCCCTCCTCTCCTGGGTCACCCAAACAAGCCCTCTGACCATCACCCTGCTCACCTGGAGGACACTGCCCTGAGCCAGATACCAGGGCTTAACAAAGTTAGAAATGCCTGACGCTGTTCTCAGGCAAGCAGGATTATGCTTGGAAAGTGTGTGAGATGTGCATTGCTCAGACACCCCTGCCCTCCACACCTGAGCAGCTAAAGGACTGTGAAAAAGACAATTATTGTCATGCACCTTCTCTAACACCGTGGCACATGACATATTTTATGTACCTTGTTTTCTGTGCCGAGCACACGCATTCAAACCATGCAGCTGCTCTAAATATATACGGTCCTTACGAAACAGCAATCATGAAAACACCAGAAAGCCTCTGAACTGAGCGCCTGCTAACTATGTTTTCAGGAACCAAGCACATGGGCTCGCCTGTGGAATGCCCTGGCTGCCCCTGGGATGCTGTGCACCGGCATGGGCTCAGCCCAGCCACGGCACAGAGCCAGCAGAGCTCCTGAGCCACTGCTGAGGGGCACAGCACCAAATACTCCCATCAGCTGCTCTTCAGGCAGGTGAGAAAGCAAGTGAAACTATTACATTTAAAATAAAAATTTAAAAAGGGAACAATTAAAGCTGTCCAAAAGCAGCTTAAAATGACTAAGCAGTTATTGCCAATCTGAAATGTCTCTCTGGAAGAGTTTAGCTTGGGCTTCCAGACACAACACGCTTACCTTCTCCTGTGGGTTTAATAAACTCAGTTACAGCCTCCTAACATCTTATTAAAGTACACTTCATATATCTATTAGCATACCCTAGTATCATGAGAGTAGCAGACTATTCTGGGTTTAATCTGTTGATTTTCTGAGCAGATACACACACAAGCTTGTTCTCACAGCAGCTCCAGCTTGTGCTACAGCTGGAGTTCTTAAAGACTTCTGAAACACCAAAGCTGACTCCCATGGATACGGTTCAAGTATGAAAGAACTAAAGTGTCATTAAATTAATCAATATAATGCTGCAAACTCAAGTATTATATAGTCTGAAAGTATTAAAGCTATACATTTTGTTTTCCTCAGCCTCCTGTTACAGTCCCTGACTTTTGCTGCCTGGAAAGCTCACCAGGAGCTGTGATGGGGAGAGAGAAATAACTGCACCTCACTGTTATTCACAGGTAACAAGGAGGTCTCCAAGTTAGCCAAGAGGGCTGAGGAATGAAGCTGCTGAGCTGTAAAAGCAAAGGCAGGGAGCAGAAAGTCAGAGCAACAGTCTATTGACCTGTATTAATGATGTTACACTCTGAAAAGCAAGCTATTTACTTAATTAAAGATTTTCTTTATTTCATTAACACATTTTGATGAGGAGCATGTTGCTGCCAAGCTGTCATACTTTAGATTGATCTAAGGTAATAGGCAGTCAGATTTCATACTTCAGCTCAATCAATATTAAATAGCTCTTACTGATTTTTTAAAAATATCAAATATTGCTGCATTATTTTGGAGGCACCTTTGATCTAAAATGCCAGAAGGAACACGATATATAAGAATTCCTTTTCCCTTTAATCATCATTGTCCATGTTTCTGCAGTAAAATGAAGTGCAAAACAAGTTTTCAAAGCAGGCATCCCTCACTGCAAAACAAAATACAAACTGAAAATATTTCAATGTACCTAAAAATCACAAAACAGTTTGGCTTAGCATGAGACTACAAAGAAACCAAGCCTAACCACAATTTTGTGGGCTTCACAATTCCAGAAAAACCCCACTTCTCCCCCGACCAGTACAGTTACACAAATAAATAGAGATGCATATAACTTACCGGAGCAAATATCACCATACACATTTACAAAAGGATTTATAATCCAACTTGCGTCTCCTGAAATAAAGCAAGGTTTGTCTCATACTAAAAATAAAGGCTCCCAAAAGCTTCTCACAGGAGAGAGAGAGAGAGAGGGAGGGAGAGAGGGAGGGAGGGAGAGGGAGCAAGCGAGCACCAGCTCCTTGCCTCGCTTTTTATGAAGCAAATAAGGAGAGCAAGAAAATCAATGCTGAGAGAAAGTGAGATGATATACCAATCAGGCAGCAGCCTCAGCCTTGTTTGCAGAGGGATGGCAAAATGCTCATATTATTAGACACTGACTACACACAGCCTGAGTGGAGAAACCCTCTCCCATCAGCGAGGGGCTGATTGCTCTGTGGTGGTGCAGGTACCACCACGGTGGGCTGGGAGATGCAGCCCCTTCCCACCCACTGCTCTGCCCCTCGTGTGTGCTCCAGGGAAAAGAAACAGCTCACAATTTTGGGCTAAAGTAGAAAAAAGCTTGAAGGTCCGCCAAAATGCTGCCACTTAAAGATTGTCATTGGAGCGGTGCTTCTTCGTTGTGGGGTTTGGGGGTGGTTTGGACTCTGCTACATTTTGAGGTGCCTTTCACTGCACTTCAGAGAGCTGCCCTGCAGCTGCAGCAAGGAGCCCATCCAGAAAGTGGAAAAAACCTCTCAGGTCTCCCATACTTTCATGGCTGCTGAGCTCACCCTGCACTTGCACAGGACCAGACCTCCAAAGTGCCCAGGAATCTGAGCTTTCATCCCTTTTTGTGTATCACAGAAAACCAACGGGAAACCCATGGGTTCCCTTGAGCCAAGAGGGAAAATTTTAAGTGTTATTAATCCACCCAAACAAAATCTTTGCTGTGCCCCATGTGTGTTGGGAGGAGGAGGAGGAGCTCAGGCACCTGTTTGTTGACAGGACACATCAGTGGCAGGAAAACACCACTGCTTTGGGACGGTGCCACATTGGTTCCTCTGGCAGCTACACAGACGCAAACCCCACATCTTTTCACGAAAAACCTCCTCACAAGAGGGCTTTCAGGCTGGTCCCACACCTCTGCTCTGCATTCAGGACATCATGTTAAGAGCAGGAATGGATCCATGGATCCCTCTTGGCAAAGTCTGCTCTGCACATCCCCCTGCCCCAACACTGCTGGGTATAACCGAGACTAAACCACACCATGCTGATTATTGATCACTGCTGGGCTGATCAGTGTTTAACCCTCTTTTCCACACAGAACATCAAACATTTTCAAATACATGTGACATAAGGCAAATTTCCCTTTTATCAGGAGATGGAAGGTACCTGCTGGTACACAGAAACACCTGTGGGGTGACAGCAGTTCTCTGCACAGCAAAATTGGAGCACAATTGCTTTTCCCCAGTGGCTTGCGGTTTATGTTGTGCAATAAGTGCTGGGATTCACAGGGAAAATCCTGAAGACAAAAGCAAGGAGGCTGAATTCATCTGATAACACAGTTTATCAGTTGGGGGCTGGCACTTCTAGCACAATCCAGGCACAGAGGAGGCTCTGACAGCCCTTTATGAGCGTATTACTCCAGGCCCTCTTCCCACAAGCAGGAGCTGCACTGCCAGGCTGACAGATGTCACTGCTGCTGGTGTGGCCCTGTTTTTCCAGCAGACACAGCCTGATGCTGGTGGATGCTGTAACGAGGAGATGCTGTGATGCTCAGACAGTTCTCCAGGCTGAAGCACTGCTCTGCTGCGTGGTGCATTTTAACACACACAAAACCGGTCACCAGCTACCTGCACCCTGCCTGAGCCCCAGCCAAGAAGATTAAAGACCACAGCGACTCTGGTCTGCAGAGCTGGGTAGCTTTTGCCTCTCCCTGCACTGTGAGCAGCCCTTTGATGCTTTATCAATGTCACACTCCACATGGTCAAAGGTGACCAAGGACCACACAAAACTGACCACCCCCTACATCAGCACAAAGGGTGATGCTGGCTCTCCCACAGCCCTGGGAGCTCTTCTCCAGCCTGCGGGTGCCTGGGTTGCTCCCACATCTTGGCAGGAGGATGCTCATCTTGCCTCAGCTCCCCAGCTGATGCATCTCACTGCTCCTGGCCTTCTTCACTGCATTCAGTTCTCCAGCTGGCACTCAAACACGCTGTATCTCATGGTGACCAAGCCTCTCACTGCAAGGTGTGACAGTAACTGAAATGCAAACACCTATCATTTCATTTTCCAGTAAGAAAACTTATTTTCCCTTCCCTCCCACAGCTAACAACTGCTTACTCAAACTCACTAAAGTCTTCTGGAAACTTTGAAAAACATACATTAAAAGAGTTTTGCTGAGCTGAGAGCTGCCATGTGTCAGCCCTCTAAAATATGTGCCCAGCTGGGCACCAGATGTAGGGATGCAGCTTTAGCCAGAGCACAGTGGGCTGCCAAACAGCACAGACTCCACAGGATACAGAAACCAAAACCTGCTTTTTTTCCCTAACCTGTAACACACCATGAATGCTGTGGATCAGCTCTAACACTGCTGAAAGCGAATGTGCCACTGTTTGCTGACAAGGCAAAACACTTGTCAGGCTGCGGCAGACCCTGCAGCACTGCAGGCTGGTCCCTCCTCCGGCTTTGTTAGATTCCTTTTCAAAAATTCATCTGAAATACTGGATGGGGCACTCAGAATCACCAAGCACAAGAGCTGCTGCCACCGCCAGCACTGCCAGGCCATGTCTCTGTGCTGGATCAGAGTTCTTACTTCTGATTGTTGAGGTGGCAATTCCAAAGAAAACTAAAAAACTTGCTCAGATTTAAGCCCCAAACTTTAGGTAATACTGGAAAGCAGTACACATCCAACAGATTTGCATCAACTTTGTGCAAGGTTCATGGCCAGTGTTGCTGAAAGGGATGCAGTGACACCAGCAGCAGGACAGGCAGCAGCCTGGGGACAGACTTATCCCTGGATACAGCAGTACTCAGGGGAGGCATCTGCATGAGGACAGCACAGCATTATAAAAGTTGGAAAAGACCTCTAAGAGCACTGAGTCCAACTTAATGCAGCACTGCCAAGTCCACCACTAAACCATGTTCCTAAGCAGCACAGACACATTGTTTGAACACTTCCAGGGGCAGTGATTCCAACACCTCCCTAGGAAGCCTGTTCCAGGGCTTGACCACTCTTTCAGTGGCCACATCAAGGTCTTCAGCTCTGCCCAGGAGCGCATTGCACCCACGCTTGCCCTGGCCAGGTAAAGGCAGGAACAGGCAGCAGCACCAAAGGCCCTTTGGACCATGCATCAGTGCCCACTCCACGTCTGGAAAAGTTAATTAATAATATTAAAGTGTCCATCGCACCTGTGCTGCAGAGAAAGCATCCATCAAGGCAGCAGTGGTGTCCAAGCAGGCTGGAGCCCCAGCTGGGAGAGGATAATCAGCCTACCTGGAGCTGCCGCTGTAAACAACCCACCAGCACAGGAAATATTAAGACAGGCTGCCTGTTTGCCAACAGAGATTTCCACATTTCCCTCTCAATCTTTATTTAAATTTGGGAAGACAGAAAATTAACGAAGTCTGAGATCTATAACTGGAAACCATTTGTTTTTCTTGTGGAAATGGAACGTTTCCTAATGAACCTCCCCTCCCCCTGTGCCACTCGGATCCGGATGCAAATATTGCTGCGAGTTTATCAATCTGCGGCTTGTTTCACGCAGTTTGCAATGCTAATGAGTAAACCAATTTTGACATATTATGTAAGCCAGTTTCTGAAACAGAGATTCTTGGCAGGCCAAATGTAAACACAGACACCCTCTTGCATCCAATTTAAATGAGCATGTTGCTGAAAGCACTAAGGGCTTGATTCTGTTGACTTATTCCTGATTTACTCCAGTTAAAAAAAATAGAAAAAAAGAGGAAGGGGGGAAAAGAAGAAAGAAAACTAACAAAAATACCCCTTCAATTCAATTACTAGTGCAGCAGCAATTTGCAAAATGGATCTAATTTTGTGACAAGGAAATGTGCTGGAATAAGCTAATGCAGGGTGGTGACTTGGGCACTGTGTGAGCATCAGCGCAGCACACGCCCGGGAGCACACATGCCATTCCAGATGGAGCTAAGGGGGGAGATGACAGCTCTCCCCTCCCTCATCCTCCCAAGCCAAAATTGGGTCCAGGTAGTGGCCCACGGGTTGGACCAGCCCCAGAAGGCGACTCCTTTCAGCCTCCTGCTCTTCCACCAGAGCTTTGCAGAAGAACGCTGCCTAACAAGGCAGCAGACACAGCCCGGGAGCAGCACCAGCTGTTTGGAGCGGACCCTGTCCCTCACACAGGGGCCAGCAGGAACCAAGAACACCAGGGAATATTTGTTTTAGTGCACACCAAACGTTTGCACTTCACCATTGCACGTCCAGGAGTCAAGACTGCACGCTCTGCTCACTACCATTGCCCACCTGGCTCAAACCTGGTAACAGCCCCAGCACACAAACAGGCACCCTCATCAATGGATTACATCCACTTTTTACAGACTGATCTCAGCACCAGAGCAATGCGCTGGAAGGTACCGGCTTTGGATGGCAGACTGCAACAACCAGCAGAACAACTTACAGTGACACAGCGATGAGCTGAAGGTCAAAGGCTCACAGGTAGGGGTAGAAAAAAAAAAAGAGAAGGGATATGTTTTTAAAAGACCCTGGGAGGAAAAAAAAAAAAAAAAGGCTGTACCAGAAAGATGAACAGGATTTTATTAAAGCGAGGAAGGGATGAAATCAAATCTTTCATTTTCACTTTTCCCAGTACCATCTGGAGCATTTGCATCTGCCAAAAGCACAGCGCATTTCTTTGACAAGTGGAACCAAATCAGGCAGAGGCAAACCTGGAGGTGGCCTTTGCCCTGCTCTCAGCTCTGGGTACCTCCAGAGTGCTTTAAAACTGAAACACGAGTGTGAGGTTGAACCATGATGCTCCTGCTATGACGGAGAAAAAGAAATAAAATCAGAGACATGCTGTGCTGTGAGGTCGGGTGTGCTGCCACAGAACGTATTTATTGTGTGTGTCAGAGATCCCACCAGGCACCAAAACACCACTTCACATTCAATTCCCTGCACAACATCACGACCAGGATACCATTTATCATACCTGGATCTTTTACATTAGACAGTAAAGGAGAGCAAGAGGAAGAATACTTTTAATCTCAAAGCAATATCCCACCCCTGAGCTTTCAATGGTGAGAGCAAACCTGAGAGCTCTTCCCTTTGTGCTGTGCAGCACTTTCAAGCTACGATCATAAGCAGCCAAAATGCCACACATTTGCTGGCTCATCGAGTTTCACCCTGCGAGTTTAACTGTGTATTTCTAAAGTAATTCAGGTTTTTATGCCATAAGAGAAAACTTACGCGAGTTTAGACACAGAAAAAAAGAAAAAAAAAAAAAAAGAAAAAAGGGCAGCACTTGAAAGGAGGACAGCAGACAAGGAAGCATCACTTGGGATGTGAACAACAGGGACATGAGATGCCTGTAGAGCCCCAGCACTGCAGGGCACAAATCCCAGAACTGCAGGGCTGTGGGAGAGCAGCAAAGACTGGGAAGAGAAAATGCCCTGCAGGTCTGAGGGACCTCACTGATTTTTCTCCAAGTCCAGCTCTTTGCCAGCCAACAAACACCCCCACCACTCACACTGCCATCCCAGCACGGAGCCCAAGGTGGGAGAGAAGCCCAGAATCACATCACAGCATGGACTCCCAGCCCATCAGGGAGATGAGGACAGAAAGCAACCAGTGCAGACTGATGGGCCACAGCACCTCCCTCCCTCCCTCCAGCTTATCTACACCTGGCACACCACAGTAACAGGCAGGCAAATGGGGATTTAATTTCTAACATCTCATTTTTTACTGTAATTTTAAATGATTTGGAATAACTCCCATGGTTAGAAGTCCAGCTGTTATTCAGAGTTAGCCAATTTGGAAAGTCCTCACTGCCCATTCAAGCATCCCCTGGATTCCTCATGCTCAGAAGAGTGTTACTGCCATTCCCTCATTCCTAGTGCTTTCTGCATTTTTTTAATGTTGCCCCATTTCTGCATGTCTTAAATACCAGACACTAAGAACATATAAAAGAACAATCAGAAGGCCAAATGGATATGGACTGGATGATGAAAACAGCATGAAACAAAAGAGAATCAGATTATTTTCTCTTGTAATTTTTATAGCTATTTAACAGGAAGAATGGAAAAATCTAATTACTGTCAACTGTAAGTTTTCAGCTACCCAGCCAGCAGCGTGCTGTTATTAAACTACTGTATAATTGCCTCTTTTACTCTGCTTCCCACAGAAGTTGTGTTATTTCACTCATAGTTAAACTCATAATATTGGCTTCATAACTAATCCTGTCAATCGAAATCCCCGGGGGCTGGTGCAAGGATAAAAATAGCAAGGAGTTGTTTCTTCCCTCAGCTTTTTTCCAAAGCCCATTTCTGCAGGCACTGGGGCTGCAGCTCAGCAGTGCCACAGACCTCGGCACCCGCCACGTGAACACTGCTCCTACGGCTCTGGCAAAGCACAGAGGGCAGGGACAGATCCCTCCTACAGGAAATTCAGGTCCCCTGTGCTGTGTCTGTCCCAGGAAAGACCAATCCTGCCCATCTCTCCCTCCTGACCCGACCAGCTCAGGTAAGGTATTTGACACTGCATAGTTGAACCCCACCTCCAAGCCCAGCTGTGACTGCCTAGTCGAGGTTGAGCTGGCACTCACAAAGCATGAGGATACGTGACAAGCACGGGTTTGCTCCTTCCCCAAACACTGGGATGGAGTCTCACATGCTAAACCCCACCAAGACTCCCTGTTCAAGCACCAAAGATACCCACTGAGATGTCTGTTGGACTTGATGACCTTAAAGGTCTTTTCCAGACTAAATGATCCTGTTCTTTCATGAGATGAATAAAATTTGTCTATGCACTTATACAAAACTACAAAAAGCACCAAATTTTTAGCCATTCAAATTGTTAAGATCTATCTGGACCCTTGTTTCCTGTACACTGGATTGATGTCCCTTGCTAATTCATGGCATGGTCCTTCCCTGGAGATGGCATTGGGTTTGCTGGAGAAGACACAGGCAGGGTCTCCGGCCTCTCTCCTCCAGCATGTCCTTCCTGCCCTGTGGGATACTCCTCTTGCCCAGCACACAGAGGGGCTAAACTCACTGTTCAGCTCAGGTTTGGGATCAGGTGATAGGGCTGGAAGGGGTGAGGGAAGATGGATTTGACCTCGTATTCAGCCCTACAATCCTTGTCTCTCTAGAGACAACAACCCTGTGCCAGGGTTGCTCTCTGGTGGGCATGCACAGAAACTGCCGAGAGCTGGAAAGGAAAAGACAGGAAACGACACATTTCCCAAAGTGGTGTCCCAGAGGAAGGTGCCCATGCCAGGAGGGACCCAGTACCAGGGCCCTGCATGCACCTGAACCAGCTCCAGAGTCATGTCCCATGCCTGGAGGAGCCTTTCCCTGTGCTGGGACTGCCACAAGAGCACAAAGCACACCAGCACACACTGCACCACCAGGTCCATATGGGAATCATGGGAGACTGGTTCATCTGAGGTGTTTTTCCTCCTGGAAGAGCCATCACCCTGCCTGCTACAGCCAGAGACAGGTGGTACAGCATCCCAAACTTCACTCAGCCTGCGCCTGGAGCCATCCTTGGGATGGACAACAGTGGCCATCAATCCAGGAGTGAGAGAAGCAAAGCACCAGTTAAAAAATGTGCAAAAAACCCCACAAACTACTCACCCTTTCTCCCACCCCACAGCAAGGATGGACCAGCCCCAGCACAATGCTCTACAGCCACATGGGAAACTACTGCTTCCCATACAAGCCTGACACACCCTGACCAGCAGCCCAGAGGGACCCCAGGGTTAAAAGTCCTTCTGTGTGCACTGTGAGAGCCCTCTGGGAACACAGCTCTTCCCTGAGCTGCTTTACTCTGTCTTCCCCATCACTAAACTTGCTTCACTGATTGAGACAAGAAGATAGCAAAATCATTTAAGCCATGGCATGGGCTGCCAAACAGCACCCACGGTGCTCCCCGGCAAAGCAGTAAAGCCCCCACCATGCCCAGCCTGGATAGCCCTGGGGCTCCCAAGGGCTGGGGGACTGCCTTGGCTGACAGAGCTCTCAGCAGCCCTGGGATTTAAAATAAACATGGGCCAACATGGTGTTAGATTTCTCACCCATGGTGTTTGTGCAAATGAACCCTCAGGCTGACAGACCTCACTCAGAAAGCTGTGAAGACCCAGAGAAACTGTGTTATGGCCAAAGTCACCCCAGTGGTGGCTCTGCCAGGGAGCTGCCACCCTCCTGCCACCAAGCAGAGCCCACAGCCTCAGCTGTGCCAGGCATAGAGAGGACAGAGGAGGGAAGCACCAGCACATCAAGGCTGAAGCAAACCCACGAGCATGACTGAGAACTATTCCTGTGTCCAAATACAAGAGGAGAGTAAAGGACAAACAAGGAAAACTGAAGCTGCCAGGCACAGGAGCAGCAAAATTTCCTGTTGTTCATACAAGTTTTAGTGATGGCACAGCACATGGAGGAGCTCACAGTGACAAAACAGATCTGGTGGCATGAGCCAGCCTGCCTCAGTGCAGGTGACAGCACGTGCCCCTTCTCTGGATGCTCAGCCAGGTCCTCAAGGAGAACACGGCAAAGCAATCACTCGTATAAACACAGGCCTTAAGATAAACATCCTTGGGGGCTGATTCTTCAAAGCTTCAAAACCTGCTGGGCTCCCAATCTTCCTCCATCTCCTTTTGACTATACTGCTTGCGATGTGTCCATTTAAAATTTTCAACTCTTCATCCTCAAAGAAGAGGAAGAAGAGTTCCAGGCTGCCCTATGCTCCTCCTGAAGTGGCGCAATGTTTTTTGATGAATTTCCATCAAACAGCAGTAGATCCTTCAGGAGGAATCTGGAAAAGGAGAGCACAGGCTACGTAAGCAGTGGGTAAACCAAGGCCAGCCCAACTTTTCAATTCCCACAGTGGTCCAAGCATGCAAGAAAATGTGTGCAGATTCTCTGTATTCCCCAAATTAAAGTACTATGGATAAAAGGATGAAAATGTATTTCAATTGACTTATTGGCCATGGAAAAATGAAAAGGAAGTACATTACTGCTTCTATAAGTTCCAATTATCAGTGGATTTTAGATGCAAGAGCAAAGCATTCATCTTGCTACCTATTTTTCATTAAACATAGTTCGATCAAAGAGGCCATCAACTTTCCTAGATGGAAGTAATTAAGGAGTGCAAGGGCTGTTCTGTTTGCAGTGGAGACAGCAGCCTTCCCTTTGGCAAATCACATATTCCCAGACACATCCAACTCACCAAAAGCTTTCAGCCAGCTGTTAGCCCAAGGCTTGTTCCCAGATGTGGGGGACCCCCCTGCTCAGGCAATCAACCCACCCACTGCTCCAGCTCCCTTGGACGTGCAAATCCTTCCCCCCTATGCAACTGCATCTATTATGGGAGCAAAATTCAGCTGCTTCTGAGAAGGGCACACCACGCCACAGACCTGCCCGTGTGCCAGGGGCTCTGTCTGTGCCCACCTCATCCTGCAGGACACCTGCACTCGGCTCTGTAATGGATGGACTTCCAGTCACACCCAGAGGAGGAGGTGATCCCTGGTAACACGACCAGGGACCACTGAAGAAACTCCTCATGGAGAGCAAAGCTGAAGGAAAGCA
Source organism: Pardalotus punctatus (assembly GCA_013400915.1). NCBI lineage: Eukaryota > Metazoa > Chordata > Aves > Passeriformes > Pardalotidae > Pardalotus > Pardalotus punctatus. The sequence goes on along the minus strand of VZTX01000274.1, from coordinate 365,551 downwards.
AGGGCTGGGCAATGTGTGAAAGGTGGACACCACCTCTCCAACTGATGGCCCCAAAAGTGCAAGTGCAGGATGCTGTGCTGGGGAACTCTTCAGTTCTGCCTGAGACACACTGACCACTGAGTGCCATCAGGGTATCTTGTATTGCCCTGATGCTCAGAAAAATCAGTCACACCCCTAACAGAAAGTAACGTGGTCAGTGCAAAGACCAGGCAATGTCTTACCTGAATCACCATCAGCAGCATCTTCCAAACTTCAGCTTCAGGAAGGTCAGGGGGTGAGGTACTGTATTTCCCCTGCGAACGAAGGTGAATGGTGCATTTTTTAAGTTTCACCTTAGGGAGCCACACAAGTGCTTTAGGTTGACCTTCCCTGTGGATCGCAGAAGACTGTCCTTGTCCAGCCATCAGAGGGTTTGTGTGCAAATCAGCTCACTGTCCTTGGGCTTTTGCACATTTTGCATGCAAGATTTACGTATTCGTTACACATTTTGTGTGTAAGATTCAAGTATTTGTTATTATTTCTTGAAATGAGAACCCCCCCCAGGGGCAGCACTTGGTTTGCATGGAAGACAACATTCTCACACACCAGTCATTTCCAGTAAAGTATTCCACAAAAGGCTGGGTTTCAGTACATGCTTGTTGGGAATTTATGCAAATCTATTCTACAAATAATCTTGACAAATAATGCTAACAGTGAATTTGAGCTGAGGCTGAGATCGAAGGTGTTAGTTAGGTTATCAGACACAGTGGGTGGCATGTTAATGCGTTCACTTCTTAACTAGTGGGTACAAGTGAGAGGCTTGATCTACAACTGAAAGAAAAAACTGAAAGGAAAATTGAATATAGAGCACAACAGATATTGCTGAACAGATTCGCATGTGGGCACTTGATTTATCACAATGCCTACATAAATATGTATGGAGCAACTGTTTCAGAGTAGCCCTGTGCATGGACAAGCCTGTAAAATTAGTTTTCTGATCTAAATATTAAAATTGGCCCTTGGCAAGTAATATAAGTAATAGTCTCTTACAAAATCACTGTTTCCATTAATTTTACTGGCACCACCTTTATCTGTGTAAGAAGGAGGGAGAAGCATCAAACAGGCCTGAAAGCCAGCAAAATAAATTCAGAGTTATTTTCAAGAGGTCTGCTTGTCTCGCAGTTAAGAAAATGCACCATGAGATGGGAAAACAGGTTTAGGTCTCATCTCTGCCAGGGTCTAATTTTTCTCTGTAGAAAAGCAGGATGTATTTCTTGCAGCAGACACAAAGCATTTTCTCTTACTTCAGCGAACAATCATTTTCCCTGAGCAGTTACATCAAACAACTTACATTTTTTTGCATCCTCCAGTAGCTTTGTTTTACTGCCATTGTCCTTGTTTAAAAAAAAAAAACAAAAACAAAAAACAAAGCAAAAAAAGTACCTTTCCTCTTCCTTAAACCGATTAGAAACATCATTCACATTACCCTGTGGAAGTGAATTGAGCTATTCCCAACAGCCACTCAAAAAATACATAATCACCGTAATTACTGGTGGCATCTAATTAACATTCAGCTTCCTCTCTACAGCAGCTACAGCTGGACAATCCATTCATTTCAACCTAAACTAATGCTCTCCTAATTATTTTCCATCACACCAAGCAGCCTACCTGTGCCCATATTCACCGACAGCTCCGTCTGGCACAGTGCGAGGGCAGAGCCTGTGAGCTCAGCCTGGAACAGCCTTGCTGACAACTGCCCCATGCACACACAGGGACCTGCTCCCACTAATTACAGAGCTCCTGGCTTTATTAGCTTGCTTAGCTAGGACTCACACACACACACACAAAAATCAAAACAAAAAAAAAAACCCAAAAAACCAAACCAAAACAAAACTAAAAAACAAACAAAAAACCCAAACAAAAGAAAAAAACACAACCAAAAACAAAATTTAAAAAACCAACCAACCAAACAAACAAAGAAAAAAAAAAAGAAAAAAAAGAAAAAAAGGAAGACAAAAAGCAAGGGAGCTGCTGCCTACACCAAATTCAAACATCCCCTGCTTGGCACCATCGCAGCTACCCCAAGGCACTTCATGCTCTGGGCTTGACAGCACAGGGCAGAGGACAAATGAGCCCATAAAATGCACATGCCTCTGGTTTGATGCTGGGGACTGTCTTCCAGCAGGGGATGGGCTCAGGGTGGGCACACACTGGGTGGTCCAAACCCCTGGCACCTCCTGGCGCTGGTCTCCAGGCTGGGGCAAACCCTCTGCTGCTGCCTTTTTTCTCCTTCCCTGGCCACTCTGTGGAACAAAACTGCTCAAGCCAAGCACTATTTAAAAAATAAAGACAGCTAGGGATTACACAGATATAGCAGCCTGGTTTTACGAACTGCCCAGCATCAGTCACTCACTCTGACTAAAATGAAGTATGTGTAAATCCATGATGCCTTGGTTGTTTCAGTCTACTCCTACCCCCTTCCTGCAGCTCTTTCAACCCCCATGTAACTGATCAGGCAGCTTTTTAATTCACTTTTATTCTCCAGACATGCATCACCTCTTGCTAGGAAAAGTAATGCCTGCTGCTGCCATCTAGATGAGCTCTAACTCTTTAGCTGTTTCCTTCCAAAATTCAGCCAAAACCTTATTTTCTTTTTGCTCTCTCTCCCTTTGCTATTATGTTTCTACTTACCATACTTCAGTCTGTAATGATTGTAGCACTCCTAGGAATGATGATCTGCAAAATTATCTTATATTTGCATTCACATCTGAGCTTTCATCATTACAATAAAATATATAAAGGTGGATGAGAAGGGAACTGACAGCTACTGGGGGAAGCTTTGGCTGAACTTCTCCTGAACTCGGGAATTAGTAATGCCTCTTTCTTTCCCTTCACCCCCACTTTAATTTGTCAGCTTTAGGGTGAAGGCACCAAGAGGCCTCTGCTCAGTGCAGCCAGCTGGGTTCACAAACCCCACAGTAGCACAGTGTTTACCCACAGTGGGAAAGACAGGCTAATGAAGTTCAAAATCCATGGGGAGAAGGAAGGAGCTTGGACAGCACAGTCTTTTAGATGTCACTCGCTTCAGAGATCAAGAAGAAAAATATAGCAGGTCAAGAGAGGCCATAAGAGTTGCCATAGATGGCCTAAATGTCAAGGGGAAAAAAAAAAAAATAAAAAAATCAGTGCATGCATATTGGAGGGTTATTTATGCAGTGGTCAAGTAATTATGGTTTTAATATCAACATAAGAACTCCAAGCGCCAGTTAAGATCAGAATTTCAGTATCTTCAGGCTTTGCGCATGAATTTTTTCCCCCATTATCACCTGCTGAGTGGTAAAGTGCCTCCAAATGGAATTGTCCAGCTTTCCCCAAATAAATTTTCAGTTCCATGGAAGATAACCTCATCTTGGCAGCTGACCTGTAAAACCTTTTAGACGCAGCTATAGGCAGAAGACCAAATTTTATGAAAATGCCCTAGTTCTCATCACTGCAAATCAAGCTAAGATGAATCAGAGAACTGAAGTCCCAGCATTTGCTAAACTCAAGAGATGGCCATGTGCTCCACTGACTATCCAGGAGCACTTGTGTTTGAAGGAATAACTGCAAACCATTGTATTTTTCTTTGCCATTTTTCCAGAGAGGAACTTAACAGAGTTAACTCAATAATCTCCAGCCAGCAGAACATTGCTAAGGTTCCCTAGGCGAACCTCTTGATCTCATTTACCTTCCTGGTGCAGCCGAGGTTTGCAGACACCTGGTTTTTGGGCTGCCCAGCCCAGCATCCCAGCCCATGGCTCCCCACACCAGCCAGGCTCCCACCTCCCGCTGCACATCATCTCTCCAGGAAAAGGCACTCAAAGCACCAGCAAGGAAAGAGCCCTTGCAAACCCCAGAAGTCCACAATGGGCCCAGAAGAGGAGGAATGGGGGGATTCTCTGCTGTCTAGTTGCACATACACCATCTCTGCAAGTCCTCTTACAGCGAGAACTTGTAGTGCTCAATTTATTTTTTATTTACTTTTAGAAAACTTCCAGAAATGCAGATTCTTTGGAACCCCACTACCCTGCCCCATCAAGCTGAGGCTGTCCAGCAGGTGCACAATGTATCTGTACTCCATGTCAGGCTGCAGGGTGCCAGCCACAAGCAAATTATTTCATCTGACACTTAAAGACAGGACTTACAGATAATAAAACAAACATCCCCTTCAAACTAATGGCCCTCTCCAAAAGCCAAGCAAGTAGCAACTTATCACTTCCAACCTCAGCTAGCACTCACTTGCATTCCTAATTGCTTTTAGCCTCTTCTTGAGGCAATTAACTCCATACCCACCCCCTGACACTTTCTCACTCCAAAAAGCAGTTCCCAGTTTACTGGCACAGGGATTTGGATCTCGAGCTTCCGTCTTTATTCTCTTTCCTCCGCAGGGCTCTGCGTGTGTTTGTGTCTGGGCATGTGTTTTCTCACCCTGATGAATTCATTATTTATAGGGCTGAAAGAGCAAAGCCGCTGAAATCATTTAGCCCTTCTGCATGTCTCTCAAAGGCATAACAAACATAATGGGAAAGCAAATATCAGGCTAAGCGGGGATGTTTGAGGGAGAACACAGAAATGAAGGCGGGGATGCTGTGCAGCGGGTGTGACAACTTGTGCCACGCTTTCCTGCCTGGCACGGGGCTAAAACCCTCCTGTCGTGGTTCCAGCTGCTCCCAGCGATGCCCAGAGCAGCCTGGACCAGCACAGCTCTCCGAGGGATGCTCTGCGTTCCCCGGATCACTGACGCGCTCGGCTTTGCCGGATTTGGCAAACGGCACTAGAGGGCAGAGCTGTTTACCCTCAGCAAATCTGAGACAAGGGAAATAACACAACTTTCAGGCAGCTTCTGAATTCTCCACAGTCCTGTCCAGCACCAAAAGCCTGTTAATACACAAAAGCCACCAAACATATTTCCACTTAGAGTGACCAGCAGAGGCATTAACGAGCCAGCCCAGTCTGCACTTCCCTGCTCTGTGTTTCCCGATGCTGATGAGATGTAGGTGTGTGTGACAGCCTCCTGCCAGGGCAGCAGCACCTCTGCCTGGGTCTGCCCTGGCTTTCTGCATTCCAGGGTGCACGGGGCAATTCCAATAACACAGGTCCCTCCACAGCAGCGGGGTAACAAAGCCTGTGCTCTTCCCATCACTGATGTGGATGAAAAGGTGTTACTCATCAGGAAGCTTTGATCACAGAGACAGAAATTATGGACCACACTGGCACTCTGCTGCCCGGGCTTGCTGCTAAGTATCTCAAGAGATGGAAAATTCTTCCAAACAGACAAAACCTTCAAGGTTTTAGTTTTTGTTCTGAGCAGATGACAAGAGGCTGAGAGAATCCTTGTAAGTGGGCAAGCAGAACTGTTTGAACGCACATGAACCCCACAAACCACAGGATTTACACTCCAGAGAGCACCTCCAACAGCCACCCCTACACCTCCCAGACCTCAGCTCACTGCACCTGGCTCAGGAGGGGTGGGAGGGACCATAATTCCCCAAACTGCCCCTCTTGTGCAGTTACATGCAAAGATTTTTGGACGGTATACACTTGCTAACCTGAACAGACTTTTCCACAGGGTCCGTGGTACTGAGAGCTCCCTTGGATGAGGATTATGGCCCCAAGAACCCCACTCCAAACCACCATAAATCCTTTTTTTATTGTTTTCCCAATGCACACAGTGTGCTTTTCTTTATTATTATCAAGATCAGTCATCCTGCAGGTCTGTTTACTGTTGAGTGAGGGAGCAAAGGAGTCTTGCCCCCAAAAGTCACTGTTCCTTCCAGAGTCTAAGGAATTTACTCATGAAGTACCACACTGCATCACATCCCAGCTCTGCTGCCAGGGAGGGTATTTCAGAACAAAATCTCTCGAGAGGAGAGGGAAAAGGCCTGCAAAATATAACTCAGAGCACAGTGCATTAATGGCCTAGGCAACAGCTTAGAATAATGTTAGCTATCTTAATAGCATGAAATAAAAATCTATTAATATTTAAAGAGAAGGAAGGAATAATACTGGTTTCAGGTCTCAGTCACATTTTGTCCCTTGCCACAACCACTTTATTCCACATCTCTTCCTCCTGGGCACACCCTCCATCTCCTCCTTTGCAGAGGAAAGGCAATGTGTTGTCTTATTTTTGTGCAGGATTTGATTTCAAAGTCATCATTGCAAAGAGGGTTGAAAGGACTCTCAGAGCAGAGGCCAGGCAGCTCTATCTTTTCTGGCAGAGGTTTATCTAACTTCTGACCCCCAGTGACTGCAACTCCACAACTTCCCAGGGCAAATCTACCCCAGTGCTTCTCCATCTTAAAATTATATACCATTTAATAGCATGCCTTCTCCCAACCACCACAGACAAGAGAAATGCCCATTCCCTTCCTCTCTTCTCCGCAGCAACCCAGGAGAACTCAAACATGATCTCACCTCCTTCCAGTTACCTCTTTTTTCTCCCCCACAGTAAACAGCCCAAACCCCACAACTTTTCTCCCCCCAGCCTCTATTCTCAGCCCATTTTTACTGTCCCTTTCTTGACTCTGTTTTCCCAATTATCTCTTTCTTTTGGGATGAAGCCCAAAATGTGGTAGTTTCCCAGAGGCTAACCAGCACAGAGCAAAGCAGGAAGGATTGCCTCACCTGCCCATCACTCAACCCTCCCAGTTTGCTGTAGGCCCCATCTGGCCACTTTGCAGAAAAAGACTTCTTACTTCCAGTGTGTGAAGCACCCTGTCCTCACCAATCCCTTTCCTCAAAACTCCCCTTGCTGCAGAGCCCCACCCCAGGGAACTTGTGAAGCTGTTCCTGCAGCTTCCCACAGGATGCTTACACAAAATCAGATGGCTCTGTGTATTTTCTCAGCATGGACCTTACCCCTTCAGTTACCTTAAGGAGCAGCCTAGCTCCTTCCAATTGCTACATAAAAAAAAATCAGACTACACAGTACAATTTAATATGCCTCAAATCTCTCAATCCCCTTTCTCACTGACTTACCTTGTGCATGGTTTCAGTCCTACCCCCCAGATCTCTGGACAGGAATTGCAGAGAAAGCAACAGCAAGGAGCAGGCAGGGCTGGCTCACCTGAGCACATCATCTGCTCAGCTCATCCCTGCACCTGCCACTCGGTCACAACTGCACTCCCTCCCCTAAAAGCAATGGCTGAACGTGATTCTGCAGCTGTGATTAATGATGGCCTTTTAAACTTTCACCTGCATTGACCTGAGCTCAGCTGCACTGACCCCAGGCACGCTGGCTTTGGTGATTATGGCCAGGCTCACAAATCCCAAGGGCAGCCCAGGGGTGGCTGGGTTTTTCCTCAGCCCATCAATCACTGCTCCTTGCTCCTTCCCTGGACATGGCTGGCCTCACCAAGAGGCTGTGCAGAGCAACTCTGAGGTTGTGTAAAGCCTGAGCAACATTTAGATGTGCAGATAAAATATCTTCACTCAGTCTACTTAACAATTTAGTATGCAGTTATAATTTTTAAACACAGTTGGGCAGAGAACTAAGATGGATACTGATCCTATTCTTCAAATAGTTCCCAACAAATTATAGTAGTATTCTAATATTAGAGGCACCTTTTTCACCAGCCACATGGTCATCCTCTAACTATGACTGTGGTTACCATGTACACTGGTGTTGGAGCACCTCATTGAATTTACACTTTATCTCCAGGGTCTGCTGCAAAGTCTCGTGATCAGCCTGAAAAAAAAAATACTTAATTCTTTCATAGATGCTGACTCTGAATTACAGATCACTCAAGAAAAAAAAAACAAACAAACCTATGAAAATCAAAAGTGATAAACAGCACATACATATGAATATTAATTCCAAAGCAATATAAAGGACATAAAAGGACATGTTGCCTACCAAGGAGAACACAAAATAATAACACCCCTGCACAAAATGAAATTAAACCAAAAAAGGTTTAAGAAGCATTACAAAATCAACATCCCTCTAATGTCAATGACCAAATCTGAAGCTGGATTCAGCCACCCTCCAGGTTTTTACCATAGAGTAATTCTTGACTCCAGCCCAAACATACCTGCCAAACCTGCCTGGATGCATTTACAACAATTCAGACAGTGGCTGTGCAACAAAATATCTGATTCACACATGCAAATTCTCATGAAAACCATAAACAGGCAATTAACTTAGACAATTTTTCAGTGTGTGCTCAGAAGCTGACAATTTAATCATTTTAAGTGTAAAACAGCCTTTTTGTTACCACAAAACATGAGGCCTGTCATGAGGTTATAACTGAAACATATAAATTGATATCTGAGGAGTATGAACCATCAAAGCCAAAGAACACCAAGGCCTGGATGGATTTAAAATAAGAGCAAGGCTGGCACGAATCAATACTGGTAAACAAGAGTCTTCAAACAATTTAAAGGACAAATCTCTCTGTGTGCATTTTGCTATTTAAGTTCAGGAATACCGGCTTTAATAAACAGCACGGTTCTATATGAAAGAAGTTGCTTTATTTATAATAGAACAAATTGATTCTCTTCTCAAATATTTGCGTAGTTTTTTTAAATTTTGTAGAAACCTAAAATTGAGACTGAGATCAAAGAGACAGATTTCACCAGAGACAATAGAGCTCTGCAAAGTTCTACCATTGCCTGAAGATGTTTTAATTCAGGAAACACCTTTACATTTCCAGCCTGCCACTTTCAGTTGAGACTGATAATTACACTTGTAAATGGACTGCTGGCTCTTACCTGAACTGTGATTTCAATACCCAGCTTGGAGGCCACATCTTGCTGTTAATACTGGGCAATTTTGGGCCAGGGTTAGAAATGTTCCTATCAGCCAGGTCACTCCAAGTAGGTGACACCAGGGCTTGTGTTCTGGGGTAACTCAAACTGCAAATAATTAACAGTGCCCAGAGAAGGAAGGAGTGAGAAATAAGGAAAAAAACCTCCATGTTTATAGGTATTCCTCAGCCAGTCATGTAGTATTAGTACACTGTTTTATTATTATTTTTTTCATTGTTTCTAACTAGAATTTGCTGGCTTTTCCATACAGGAATTATCAGTGACAAAATTCAGTAATATTCTGCAGTATGTGATTTCAAACACACACAGGTTTGAACAAGGCTCTGTAGAAGTGATACTGAGGGGTGCCAAAATCACTGCTTTCACTCAGCTTTCAGAGAATCAACACTGTTTATGACTAAAACCAATTGCATCAAAATCAAAAGGAGTCAGACTCTGCCCATAAATTTTCATGCATTAAGTGCCAGGAGGTGATGGGGAAAATGGGCCATTATTCATAAGGCACATGATTTCAGCCCTCTGAAATAACCACAGCACTGCAGAATTAGATAAAGCTGACCCTGTGGTGAGCAACAGTCTCCTCCAGAGCCTTTTTTGCTCATCAGCTGCCTCTTCTGCAGATCCACCTTGTTCTCCCCAAGTTTCTTACAAGGCTGCTCCATTAACTATGGTCCCACCTTGGGGTTTGTGGAGATAGTGCCAGACCTGAGTTTCCCACAGGAAGGTCAGGGTGGATGTGTCACCTGGGGCACACGTTTGGGAGCAGGTGTAGTAAAAAAAAAACAAAACCCACAAAGGCTGCCACTTCCACAGAGCTTACAGCACAAAGAACACAAGAGTTATTCAGCAATCTTGTCATTGCAGGTAAAGTTACAGCTGAGTCCTGATGGTGCTTTGATTTTAAAGCTCAATCCTTGTAAACATGTTGACTGAATTAAGGATATGGGTAAAGGCAGTGGGAGGCTTTTCCCCTGCAAAGAGCAGGAAACAGTTTGTCTTGAAAAAATTAATCACAAAAAACATGCCTCTGTTTAAACAATTCTTTCCAAAATTTTGGAAGGGATTTCATTTCCCCTGGAACTCAACATTACATTTGGGTTAACAAGCACCTGAAGTAAAACCAATTAAAATTTTACAGTCAGTGAGGACAGAACCAACAGGGTATAACAGCCTTCCAGATTTTCATTGATATGGTGATGAAACACAAGTATTTATGAGCTGAACACTGCCTTCAATATCATTCAGAAAGAGTCCTTCTAGTGCTCCAAACAGCCTTTCAGGATTACAAGAGAGGAGACTTGGAATAGATAAGCTCTTCACCCCAGCTCACCCTGAACATCCTTTATCACCACATGTATCTCTCCTTCATCAGTGTTAGGCAAAGGGGAATGAAAATGTGAGACAGGATAATGCTGCTCAATAAAAAAAGAATGAAAAATCTGGAGATAACTGGAAGTGATGGATCAAACTGCTGCACAGAAATATGCAAAAGAAAGCCTTATTTACATTATATTATTGAGGCTGGTGCATTATTAAAAGGAACAGCTTTGAGCTCCTGGTAGAAGAACTGAAGATCTCCTCATTCCCAGCCAAGGGACAAGAAGGAACTGCTTGCCAGCCTCTCACAAAGTCAGATTTCTCACAAAGCCCACATTTCTCAGTGGCAGTCCAGCACCATGAACACAGCCCTCCTATCAAAGGAAGGCTGGAAGAAATGCCCTGACAGTGCAAATCCGTACGAGAAAATTAAATCTACCTAATCAAGAAAATACTCCTCCGTGTCTGTGAAATGCATCACTCCAGGTCAAGAGGAATTTGTCTCGTCTCATAAACATCACACACATGCCTCACGCTGCTCTGCACTACCTCAGCAATGTGTTGGAATCTGGAGAGAAATGTGAAATAAAACACAGCACCAGGCACTCACCCCAGGGCATCTTCCCCAGAGCAAAGGGGGTCTGCCCAAGGGTCCACCTCAATGTCCTCATTTCACACTGCACAGCTCAGAAATGACCTGGCCAGGTGACACTCAGGAAAAGGGGAGGAGAGTGAGGAGCCAGGACTGTTCAATATACAAATGCAGGGAAAACTCTGAAACAGGCACAAGTGCTGCATTCTCGTCTGGTGTAGAATTTGGCCTTTTTTGTCCTGCCCAGGTCATTCCCTTCTTCATCTAGAAAAAGAAGGTGGGTGCTGCAACCTCTAGAAAATACAAGCAAGAAACTTCATCTTAAACTAAGGAAAGGAGATTCCAGCTTGAACTAAAGGGAAGAACTGAACGTTACTTGTGATGCTGAGTAAAAAAATCCTTTAAAATCCCTGTACTGCTTTGCCCATTTATCAGTTTGCAGTTTTGTTCTACTTTCATAAATCAGAATTTGTTATCCAACACATTATTTTGTGTATCTATCTGGGTGGCACAGGAAGACTGAAGGGTGTCACAAAGCCACACCTCACCTGCAGGGTGCCTGCTCAGCTCAACACCTCCTCAGCCCACATCAGCCCACAGGTGCCAGACAGCAACAGCAGGAGTCTCCCTGCAGGATTCACAGGTAAGGTACGGAGTGTGGCACCTGGGAGAGGAACAGGAGTTTTCTAATGATCAGCAGTGAGAAGGAAACTCATTTGATGCACCCCAGGAAAGCAGGGAGTGCACCTGTAAAGCCAGGGAGTTTGTCACACTTGCTTAAACAAACACAGAACAGAAAACATGCTTTGCTTTAAATTCTACTGTAAGGGAGCAGCATTTGTGCAGTCACTGAAAAAACAGACTAAAATGCTTTTAATAACCATGGAGACCACTGAAATGAAATTATACAGGACAATGTCAAAACACTGTAACAAGGAAAAAAATATTTTCAATTATAATTCCCTTAACCTGAATCGATGTAGAATATCCAGGGGCAAATTTCCCAAGATGTGAGTGTGGGATTACATGCAGGACTTCTGCAGCACCAGTCTGACTTCAGGGAGCATCTCCCCAGGTACTGCTTCACCAGTCGAGCCATGAAAAGCTGGCAATGCACAGAGGCACTCACCATGAAAAGCCCAGGAAGATGAGGAAACAATGGCAGAGAGTTTTGCAGAGCAAACCTGCAGCAGTTGGGATGCAGATGGTGCCATGCTACCTGCCAGACCATGGGCATCCTGCACCACCCCTGCCTGCACGGCCCTTAAACCTGCTGGGAAAAGGAGCACCAAATGAGGAACTCCCAGAGAATGATGCTTTCCTTGTGATGGACTCCAGATGGGGCTTCTTAAGTTCCTTCTTAAACTCACTTCTGACTTTTCTGACTCTCAAGATGCGCACAGCATGAGGTTGCTTTTGGCACACACAGACAGCTTGGTGTGGGATAATTTGCTACACCCAGAAATGTCAGCGTTCACCTCTTGACAGTGGCTGATTTTGCATTGTTCCCCTGCCACTGCAGACAACTGGGTAATATAATAGCTCAGAACACCAAGAAGCACAGAAGGAAAGTCTATTAAAAGCAAGACAAGTCTCCTAAGTGAGTTACAAAGCTGCAGTCACCGCAGAGCGCATGAAGGACAGACAGTGAAGTTCATTAAAGAGCTCTCAGCAAACATTCCTTGTGTCAATGCCACTCCAGAGTCATCCTCCAGCCTCCATCCACGCTGCCTGTACACCTGCTTCTTCTCAGGTGTTTCAGAGATGAGCAGCTCAAGACAAAGCACTGCCTTGCCTGCTTTGCCAGGACATCAGCATCCTCAAAGCTGTGAACATGCTGGGAAGAGACAATTTAGAAGAGCTGGACTTTCTCTAACCTATACCCTGCCTCACAGGCAGCAGCAGCCAATTCCAGCAGTCGAGCTCAGTCTATTACAGCATTTTTCTGAGAAAACAGCATTGGATCTGGGCTGCATCAGGGAAAGACACATTTCTTCTTTTTGTACTCTCCTTCCATGAAGACATTCCCCTCTGGGCCAGGCTTCGGGCGTGATCACTCCGAATACACACGTGTTGAGGAATGGCTGGAGACGATCCCGGTTTTTACCCACAGTTGCTCATTTTCCATCAGTCCTCACTGCCTCCTCACTCACCTCTGAACACCTGCATTGATTCCCTTACAAAGAGCATCCTTGTACCTGCTTTGAATTATCAGGGTGGTTGTTCTCCAGACAAACGTAGATTCTCTTCACATGGAATTATCCCCCGTGCACATCTCCCCTCGTGACAGGAGTAAGAGGACTGAAATGAGGCTGAGAGCTGTGCACATTCAATATAAGGCTGAGCCTTTAAACTTACCCACAGTCCTCTTCTGCTTTTTGTTTTGTTTGTTTGGTTTCGTTTGGGTTTTGGGTTTTTTTCCTGTTTTTTTTCCTTTTCCTTACTCTTACAGTATGGACAGCATGTACATTGGGGATGGGCAAATAAACTGTGGCAGTAGATGAACAGGCAAAGGAATGGGGACTGAGGTATTTGCCACATTTTGGATACTACAGGACAAAACCATGCAAAATTTTGGGTTTCTAAAATTCTTCCAACTCCACAGCTGCTGCACAGGAGTTTGATCCCAGCAGGGTGGAATATCCCAGAGGAGAGGTGAGTGGCACTCAAACCTTCCTCCCCAGCATCTCACTGCCTCGCTGCAGCAACACAGGCTCCTTCCACACTATTTAAAATATCATTAAATACCACTCTTGTCGTGCAGTACACATAAATATGCACTAATCCATGCATAGGAATACCTTTGGTTGTCTCTGATACTGAAGTTATAACTGATGGCACAGCAAATGGGGACCACTGCTAGTCATACCAAATAGCTTTTCCTTGTATTCAACTTTATCACAAGTAGGTTTTTATATGCTAAATTTATGCAAACAAATTCTATTTTGGCAAATCTTTTGTCAGCATTTTTATAACAATGGATACATACAGAATATAATGACTCCAGCTCGCTGAAGAAAAAAGCCAGCATTTCTGAGAAAATTAGATGTAGGGAAAAATATTCTGGTCTGGAATAATTGTCAGTATCTTCAAAAAAATTATTCATCGTTCCCTTTACTGGTGAAATTCATTGCAAATAAAGGTAAACAAAACAGAATTAAGGAGAAGGAAATAAGTTTCTTAACAACCTGCAGGCATCCCCTTGGACCTTCCCTGCCATTCCCACCCCACCAAGGCATGCAGGGACAACAGGGCTGGCTACTGTCACGAGCTCGTGTAGTGCAAAATCATCAGCAGTGAAGCTCTTTGGAAACTTTCCAAGGCCCTGATTCACCATCACACACATCTGGAGCACATTAAACTGTGCATTTGTTATCTTGGAGCTTTGAGATAAATAATGTTTCCTATCTGACTAAATAAAATCACATTACTGCTTCAAAAGCCATCACCGTCAGGGTTTGAGACCCAGGCAGATCGTGTTAGCGGAGCTCCTCAGTCCAGCACCTTGCAAGGGCAGAATCCCTTTGATCAAGACTTGGTAGAGAAGTGTAACCTGTTGCATCTGGGATCTGCTCAGGGCAGAGATGGTTGGATGCCCTGAGAGCAGGACATCCCTTCCCTGCACTGGCATTTCACCGCACCAGCCACAACCAGTGGCTTTCTGTAGAGGCTCCTAAACCACAACTGCAGGGAGACCTGCAGCCCTCCAGGGCTCTGTTCCTATTTCTCATGAGAGTGGCAAAGCAGTTTGTTGCTTAGATAGGGCCAGATATCTGGTTGCCTGGTTCTTTTTCCAAATATGCCATAATCTGTTTACCTGTGTAGTGCAAATTACAGACTCTGTACACATAAAATCAGCTCCTTGCTTGGTCAAAAGATCAGAATCACAAGGTTGTCCCAGGTCACAAACAAAAAGGCAACGTCCTTCCTTAAAAATATTTTAAAAGTAATTAAAATAGTGACTTTCATCAACCTGGTGATGCTGCTGTGATGACCCAGTGATGAGCTGTTCAAACTAAAAGATATGTTTTATGAAAAATAATCCTGTATTTGGAGTCCTCCATCCACGTGACATAATCCCATGACCTGGAAAAGTCTCTGCAATTATGATCCCATCACTGTTCCCCCTAATATGTAAGAAAAAAGAAATAACACTTTTTTGGTTACTTTTATCATAATTTTATGGGATCCAATGTGAATACAGCTACCTGGGGAAAATCAGGAAACTCCCATCCAAAATAAGCTCAATTGCCAAGGTGACCCAGCTGCAACAAAGCACAGTGAAACACAAACCGGAGAAGGAAATAACAGTTCTCCCTCTGCTCCATTTTCCTGACATGTGTGCCTGAAAGGCCATCTTCCAAATTAAAGCTGGGACAAACTACCAATTTAACATGAGCTTTTAGATCCTAATCCATCTGAATAATACAGTATAGAAACAAGTGTCAATGCTCAGCATTTTCACCGTTATTGAGATGACGCATTAAAAAGAAATACCTAATACAGATTCAGAACAGTTCCAAAAAATTTACAGCAATTCCAACAATGACCCACGGATTACAGAAGATACTCTTGGCCAGTGTGTTATTAAAACATCACCTAGAGTGGACAATATTATTGTCTTTGTCCATCACAGAAGCCAGATGAGCTCAAAAAGACATCTCAAAGTGTTTAGACCAGGAATCCTCTTTATTGACTCTTTCTGGCAGGTATACACAGACCTGACCTTGACTGGAACCAGCTGTCATCTTGATCCATGCACAGGCTGAGCTGCTCACACACTATTATAAATGTGTATAAATGTAAAAAAAAAGCATATACCTTACAGTTTTTACATATAGATAGATGTATAAATAATACCCTGGACTTCACCAAACAAGCTCACACCAGGACATGCCACCCCATTAACCTCTGCAACACTAAAACTGCCCACGATGCTGTACACTTAATAAACATGGTTTCACTGCTGTACAGAAAACAGCAACACACACAAAAATGGACACACATCTATTTTCAGCCCACCAGAATAAACAAAAAGATATGTGAAGAACTGGGAAACAGGGAGATAATGAGCTGTCATAGTGAGTAACAGTTTGGCACCAGTGGTGCGGCTCTGAACGGTCACAGTTACCAAATAATAATGTTTACTTCAGCATTTCTGTCGAGATCAACTTGATGCCTCAGGCAGTTTGGGGAAGAATCACTTAGTCAACAAGCAAAATCCACATTAATTTGGAGGAAACTAATTAAACTGAGCATGAAAGTCTTCCAAAATATTAAATAATGTTTGAAAAGACACCTTAGTCCAACTGAACTGACAGGATTTTGGAAAAGTCTCAATTTCTTTGATTTTAAAACACTGGGATCTTAGGCTGTCCAAGAAATATGTTTTATAGTTAACCTCTTGCAATAAAGCCATCACTGGGGAAGAACAGCAGCAACATTACCTTCCCAAAACCCCTTTCATGTCGTTTCTCTGATATAATGCAGCTACACTTTTAGAGACGTGTAAAGGATGAAAAGTCACTTTAAAGGAGTCTTCAAGGATCTTTTAATTGGTTTTCGTTTCACAGAATTTTGGGACTGGAACCGTTTTACTCTTTGAGACGCACAGGGATCCTGACTGCAGCCTGGCTGAGTCACCCTTTGGCTCTGCAGGGGTGAACACTGCCCTGAACAGCGGCTGCTGCACATCCCAAACCACTGCTCCCCACGTGCACCATCCTGGCAGGCTCTGCCTGGGTGCAGGAAGGGCCAAAAAGGGTCAGTGGCTCCAAACATCCCCTAACCAGGCAAAAGTTTTATTCCAAGTTAGGCTCTGGCAAGTACAGCAGGTATGGATAAATGCAAGCATGTTATTATATTATTTTTAATCGGTTCCCTGTGCAAGATGATCCAGATATTCACCAGTGATACAAAACTGAAGCATCCTGATATGTAAAAAGGACATTTATTTTCTCCCAAGTATACAAGATAAGCAGCCAGCTGTACTTAACCTCTGTCACAATCTATTCTTCCCCAAATTTCTCATCCTTTTTACATCCTTTACAGATGTGAGAGGATGGGATCTGCTAAATTCAAGCAGCAAGGCACAGGCATGGATGGTGTCAGGGACATGATCCTGCCTGCGCAGACACGGAGCCACAGCAGAGCCGGGATGCTCCCTCCGCTGCACAGAACCACCCCAAACGGGTTTCATCCCTGCAAAAACCTCGGAAAACAATAACTCTGCCGCGGAGCATCCTGCCTTTGTCAGAAAACAGCATTAATTCCGCAGCAGCCCATTCCGAGCGCAGTGAGCGAATCTGGGTCAGGCGGCGGAGCCCGGGTTTGGCCAGCGCTCGCCACCAGGTGTCACCAACTTCTTGATCAACGCAGATCTCATCCCAAAATGCGGCTCCGTCAGCCTGTTTGTTACTCACGGGGATGATTGTCACACGTGCCACCTATATACCCAGGAAAGACAGGGCACTTTCCCCTCCAAAACCGCGTGCTGTTTGTCTCTGCTCCCGTTCAGGTGCCTCTGGGTAACTCCCCTGTGTTCACTGCCACTTTACAGAAAAACAGAACCCAGCCTGTGAGGTTTAACTCCTCTGAGGTTTAACTCCTGTTCTCAGGAAGGATGTGGGGGCATGAGGGTGCCTTGTCTCTGAACAAGGAGACCCAAGCCTGCCCCAGCCCATGGGGAAACCTACTACTCCAGCATTCGCTTTGCTATCAAAGAACAACCCACTGAGCAGTTATGGTCTAGATTTCCAGAGGGAAAACAATTTGGGTCAACCCCACAATTCCAGCTGAAGAGCAGTTAGCTCCCAGATGTGTAAAACAAGGCATAAGACATGCAAGTTGAAGGACTACCTTGGAAAAAGTGCCAACTGTAAAAAGCACTGTTACTTATCCTCTGACGTCTGAGCAAATGGTGCTGCCCAAAAAGTGGGAGCAACAGAAAGAAAACCAACTCAGACAGGGAATTTCATCTTTCCAGTCTCATATCTTCATGTACATGCATGATATTTCACAATCAGTACAACGTAAGAACTAGAGAGAAAGTATGAGTTACTAATACTTCTGCATCAGTTACAGGACTACATGAAAAAAAAAGTTATCACAGGAGATAATCTATCCCAGGCTCCCAGTGAAATGCCACGTGTGGAGCAGGGATACACAAAACCAGCACCCAGCACCAGCACTGGGAATGCTGCCACTACACTCAGCGCCTACAGACATTGCCACACTTTGAAGATGATCAATGAGGAAATATTCTTGCAGCATCTGGAGACTGCCTCAGCACATGAAAAACACTCCCTGAGGGACTCAAGACTGTTCATTCTGATTTGAGCTGCCATGGATGCAAATGTCTGTAACTGGGAACAGACCTTCCTTTACTGGTCAATAAGCCCCGGGTCCTTTGGCTGAAGCAAGCAAAGCCTTGCTGAGTGAGAAAACTTAGCCTTGAAACCTTCAGAATCATAAGAAAATCAGGACTTTCTGTTCCTCTTCTCTCTCCCTCTGATTATCCATCCCAATGTCAGAGCCTTGTCACACAGCTCAGAACTCATAGCATCCATCTGGCAGGTCCTCATGTCATCACATTCTTTCAGATTTTCACCACAATGTCCACTGAAGGCACCATCACAGCACACATTGTCCAGTAGGTTCAAAGAGGATGTTGTCCTTATCTTTCATATAAATCAATCCCTGGAATCTAATCTTTTTTGCAGATTAGGCCTTGCAGATGCTGAACTCAAGAGACAGACACAAAACTAGAAATGTACTTTGTAATTTTCCAGAATTTACTCTGCTTTCAAAGCATGACTTTGTATGGCATCTATTTCAGGAATATTTTCACTTTGGATAGCCACCAAAGCCCACTTTAAACTAAGATCTTCATACCAAGGCTGCAAGAAATGCTTCAAGATTTTCAATTGCATTTAAAAATCTGAAAAATTTCAATTCAAAGCAAAGCTGTAAGTAAAAATGCCTCCGATCTGTATTGATTTCAATGATGTTATGTAAAATTTTCAGACCAGCCTTGCCTCACAGCAATGAAAAACCTCAAGGGTATTGTACGACGTGTCAAAAAAAACCTTGTAATCTGGGACAGCGCAGATTTTCACAGTTTGGAAAGCAGAGGTGCTAGCTGTGGTTTTAGGACAGACATATGAGCTGAATTGTTCTGGTGAGATCTGAGATGCTAAGTGACCTTGGTGTGCTGAGTTCATTTATCACCAGGAGTCACAAATCTTTCCCCTCTCTCTGGTTCTCTGCAGAGTCACACAGGTGATATATTCTGCACAAGGATTCTGCTGTGAAAACAGCAAAACACCACAGAAATGCACAGTGAGTGAGGCAGAAATGTCCCAGGTTTGGTCCTGCTCCCACCAGGGACCAGAGCAGCAGCCTCTGCACGAGCCCAGGATCAGACCCTGTGCCCAGAGAGCCTCACAAAAGGCTGAGCCATTTTCCCAGGGAAGGCATCTCCTCCTCTGACAGTGCCTGGCTCAAACAAGCAAAGAGGGCTTGTGCTCTGCCTTGATTTTGCATCTCGTTATCCCACTCTTCACAGTGAGCAGATGTGAGGAAGCTTTTCATGTCTTGGAACATTGCTGCATCCAGACCAGGCAGAGAATACTGCGCAACACCAGAAAACTGCCAAAATACATCAAAGTGCTATATCCTCTTATCCCTTAACCTACTGGTTTAATCTAGAAGTAATTCTAGACCTCCTCCTCAGGAACCCTGGATTAAATTCCCAGCTCAGACACCCATTCTCTGCATAAGCAAACACCAGCCTTTCCTGCCCCTTGCTTTCATGCAGGACACAGAGGTGGTGACTGTTTCTATAAAAAGAGGGAGGATGCTTGGCAGCACTTACAACAAACCATGTTTCCACACAGCAAAGGGTGAAGTGAATGCCTAACTCACACTAAAGGGTTTTAATTGTGTTTTTATCAATGGCGAGGCACTGCAAGTCAAGAGCTGTGACAATATACCCTAAATCATACAGGATTACCACATTGTGTCAAACAAACATATAATTAAGCAGCTTTAATATGTTAACAGTTTGGAATCAGATTAGTGTTGTATTAGGCTAATAGAGTTGGTCCCCATTAATCCAGATCAATTGCTCAACTCTGTTTACTTAGATTTTTTTTTCCAGAAATTTAAGAACATAAATCTAATTCTCAGCAGAACGTGCACATGCTGTAGGGCAGGATGAATTCATCAAGATATCAGGGCATGTGGATAAACCAAGTGCAGCTTAACTGGTTCAACCACACAATGAAGAACTAAACACTCTAATCCCCTGTGACGAGATTTTTGTACCACCAAAACAGATGATGTATCTGGGCCCTGAGCAACGTGCCGAGGTACCTTTCCATATTTGCAAATGGCCCCGAGTCCTGTGTGGCTCCACAACCCCCCCAGGACCAGAGTCCAGCACCACTTCATGTTGCAGAACCAGTCCACAGAGGTAACGGGGCTTTTGTGTACAAAACACAAGGATGCAAGGCACAGATGCATGTCAAACCTGCAGCCCAGCTCCCCTGTGCTACCCAAGCTTTAAATACGGGATTTTAGGGATCACACACACCATGAGAGCAGTGCTGGGATGTCTGCACATGTCCATGATGAATGATCCCAAATACAGGGCTCACTCTACAGCCAGGGCAGAAAAGGTCTTTATTTCCCATTCATAGCTTACTCTTGAGGAAGCATCCAACCGAAAACAAACGTGAATAGTGGGGCATGGAGGGCAGGCAAGGCCAACCCCTATTGCTCATGACCTGTACAGCACTGATGAGATTTAATCCAGCCTTGTCTAATGCAGCCTACTCCTGGCACATCCACACACCAACTGCAGCAGTGACATCTTCTGACGTTTGGTTCAGATGTCAAACTGAGGTGACGCTTCAAAGCCAGATTCCTACACGCGCACTCTACGGAATTTCTGTACGTGTGGATGCATGTGTATGAGTAAATATATACATTTCCTCCCTACATATACTTTTAAAAAATAAAATCTATCACAGAATGATTTGGGGTGGAAGGCACCTTAAAGATCTTCCAGTTCCAGCCTCCCTTCCATGGGAAGGGATGTCACCCACTGGACCTATATATAGATGTATCCTATATTGCAGGGGGGCAATGGCAAGATTTTACTTCTTAACTTAATCTGGCTAAGGCAAACACACACATAAAAAATGCAATTTCTTTTAAGCCTATTCTGTATTGCTTTATAATCACAAAACATGGAGTACTTTACACAAAATCAATGTCTACTTGTCTTAAACTGATCAATTGTCACATTTTTCCATATCCATGCAAACAATTCATTTCAACGGTCAATTTATGCTGATAAACAACGCAGTTTCTGAGAAGAGAAACTCTGTTACTGTCTACATTCAAGGTACCACTCAGCCAGCAAGAGAGATTTGATTTACATTGCATGAATACTAGTGAGTCACCCAAGCATCCATAAAACAACCACACATGTAGAGGCTGAGTTCCAAACAGTTAATTCATCACACTCATCCCAAGAGAAATCCTGTGGTGCAGAGGGCAGGATCCTGCAGTCACCTGACATGTGGACACCGAGCTTTTATTCATGGCAAAATGTTATTCTCAGTACAGAGTACCAGGCCTTGATTTACAAAGCATAAATTCAAGTTCACAGTGTTTATGCTACTGGGGACAAAATGTTTCCTTAGAAATATTGCTGGGAAAATGTCAAGCAATGAGTTATCTGTGATGGAATGACATGGAGATGACAGGGTTTGTGCTGAGAGTAAAATGGCAAAATACAGAATGCAAACAGCTTTGGACGGCACTGTTTCTTCTGAAGTCTGAAGCTCAGCACACAACACTAAAATGAAAACCCACTTGCATCTGTTCAGTTTACCATGGAGTCATAAGCAGCAGTCAGATATTTTTTGTTTGCCATTAACCACTTATTGATGTGTAGCTCAATAAAATGAAAATATTTTACAGCAGAGACATCATTGAGCATCCTTGTACCACCAGAACACAACATTGTGCCAGAGCAATAGGGTTTATTACTTCTCTTCACATTTATTGCTATTTACAACATGCAGCAGTAAATGACACAAAAACCCATGGTCGCAGACACCTTCAAGGGCAGCTTCAGAAACGTGTGCAGCTCTGCCCCCACTCCCCACACACTTTGACCATTTTCTGATGGCCAGGCATGTTCTCTCACCAATATTAGCTACAGCACTAGTACTGAACACAGCTTCCCCCAAGGGACAAGAGGCTCCTCTCTGCTTGGGAACACACCTTTGGTAGGTGCACTCACTGCTGTCCCCTCTGCCCTACAGCTCATACACAGGTGCCTGCTGCTTTTGGAGGAAAACAGCAGCACCCATGAGGAGCCCCTGTGCAAACCTGTACTCTCCAAGACCTGGCGTTTCTTCCACGACCACCTTGTGAATCGTATTTCTCCCCAAGAGCTGCCAGCCTGACCTGTGCCCCCTCCTTCCCTTTCCATCTGCAATCAGGCACCTGCACAGATCCAAGGCTGCAGGAGGAGCTGTTGGCTCCTCAGTTTTGGCTTTGCATTCCAATGCCTCAACATTTCTTCGCTTTTCAGCAGATAAAGCCACATGTCCCACTGGGACTGTGACAGTGATGCCATCAGCCACATCATGCCGAAGGCTCCTGTCAATGGTGTTAGGGGTGGGAGATGTAATATGAAGAGCTCATTTATAACAGGAGATATTCCTGAAAATTCCTCCAAATGCTGTTGGGACAGCAGAAGGTCCATCTCCCCCTCCCACCAACAAGAGACCAGCTGACTGAGCCCCAAGAGGAATTGCCATTGATTCTCAAAAGACACTGGTCTGTACTTGCCCTTTCCTTTTCTACTAAAATTGAAATAATGTATTAAACGATGCAGCTGGAAAGGAAATTCCCAAAGAAGTATTATTGCGCATGTGTGCTTTTCCCTTAAAGCTTTGATTTGTCACACATAATTGTAGACAGGAAGGATGACATGTTCTCTACAGAAATTTATTACATTGTCAAAATCCCTGCTCTGAAGTTTTCAAAATGAACAGTTTTGCTTGAAAAATACTGTGTTACAAAATTTATACACACATGAAAAAGACAGTGTAACGCATCAAAATCAAAATACTTCAGTTGACCAGATCTGAGTTTTGGGGTGTTGGTATCTTTTTCAAGGCAAACAGACTTTCAAGATTTCAACATTCCTTCCTGACTCAAAACAGACAAAATTTTGGCAGTCTTGCCTTTTTTCAGTGAGACGTGAAGGCTGTTTCACACGTGGCTTTGCCAAGCATCACTGAGGCAGAAATTACCCTCGTGTGTGGAGAGAGGGCAGATTTTTCTCTTCCCATGCCCCATGCTCTGTGACAGCCCCTTGAGAGCATCGTGGTGGCCACACGAGGAAATGTCCAGCTGTGGGGACCAGGGCTACTTTCCATTCCATTCCATTCCATTCCATTCCATTCCATTCCATTCCATTCCATTCCATTCCCCATGTCCTCCTGGCTCTCACAGGGCTGGAACAACACGAGGGTCACCAAGGACTCACGCTGCTGAGGCAGCACAGCATCAGCACTCACCAATTCCTTCCTTTTCTCACAAAGCTACCTTTGCTCCTCTTCCCTCCGTGGGGGCAGAGGAGCTTTGTCCTCCCAAAGGCTGCGTTCTCTGCAGGGTGCCTATGGCCACACCAAGCTGGCTCATTAGCTCAAACAGCTGTTCTCCCCTTCATGCATCTAAGGAGCAGAGTTATTTTTAAGTGTGCCCATTACACCTGAAAAACCAAGCCCTCTTTTGTCTGCCTCTTGTACAGCAGTTTCTCAACACACCAGCACTTTTCTGCACCTCTCCCTGCTATCGGAAAACAATTTAAAATCCAACACCAGGCAGGACAGTTCTCCTTGACCACCTCTCTTGCTCTTTTTGCAAGGTACAGCCCAACCATAAATGCCTATTTTCACAAATAGTGTTTAACCTCCACAAATGCAGAATATTTCAGCCTTTTCAGTGTGGCTGCTAACAGATTTATGACCTTCATCTATTACCTGGCCTATGACACTTCAGATTAATCCAGCTTGTTGTACACTGAAAAGCAGACCATGCTGAAGATGAGTTTTCCCCAGAAATCAGACTTCTAGCAGCACGAAGCAGAAAGGAGATACAAGGACACCTGACAACCACCCTGCTACCTCAAGAGCCAGGCGTGGGCGTCCACCACATTCCAGCATCCAAATGGCTCAATTCCCAAGGGGAGACCAAAAGCCCTTACAAAACCCACCACAAACTTCACAGTCTTCATGCTCAGCCTGGAAAAAATGGGTTTGTTTTCCTCATGAGCTTTTCCTTCTGCACTTGAAACATGTAGGAAATACTGTGGTGCCTCTGGAGCCAGGATGCTCTTTCCACTGGGATCACGAAACCCACAGCCAAACATTTTATCCCACAAAGAGGCAGAGGTTGTGGCCACCATCCCCAGCCCAACCTCCCCTCTTTGGCATTATTGTTTGAGTTTAATGAGACTTTAAAACATTGCTTTTAAGACTCTGCCACTTTCACAAAAAATCAGATGGCATCTTGCTCTGGTTTTATATTTTGGGGAGAAGGACGGAGGTTCTGATATTGCCAAAAAAAAAAAAATTAACCAAGTAAAAAACCCCGCATTTGCTTATCAATATCAGTAGCTTGAACTAGAATTTTATTTGTGTTTGTATACAGTGACAACATTCAGGTGAGACTAATAATAAAGTACTAAGTGTCACAGACTCAGAAGTAATGTTTTCTAGGTAAAAACATTTATGAAGAAAAATCGGCATCACTATTTCATTCATACTCAAATGTGAGGAAATGAGTTGGCACAAACGACAACTCCATCTTTTTGACATATTTGTAATTTGCTTTAAAAAAGTAACGCAAACAGAAAGTAAAAACGTTCAACATAGAGGATAAAGAAACACACGATCAATGTCTCCCACTCCCCACAGCTGGAGGTGACACATTCTCTGAAACACAGCATTTATCTTGGCATTTCTAAATTATTCACAGTTATTACTATTTTTTTTTCCTAAACACATGCCAAAGTATTACTTTCCAAATGACTGGCCTCTATTCTTAGTTACCTGCAATTTTCCATCTCCCATGCAAGTCAGGGCAGTCACATGGAACTAAAGGCTGAGGCAGAAGGGACAGTTTGCCCGTGAACCCCATGGCCTTGAGGGTGCCACAGCTCCAGGACTCCTCCGAAAAACACACCGTGAGAGCTGCTGCCCAAACAAAAAGAGTTGAGATCTGAGAGAGGGAAGGGAAACCAAGTCATGGGGCTGCCACTTCCCAGGGACTGTCCAGAAGAGGTGGGTGAGGCCAAGAGATGGTTCTGGCCCTTGACTAACCAATGCCCACGTTTTTCCACCACCCCAAAGAGAAGATTTTACGAGGATTTCACCTCCTTGCACATGGCTACAGCCTCTGTAGAACATTTTGTTTAAAAAAGGGACAATTGTATGGCACTTGTGAGAAATGTGGCCAAGCCCCTTTAGAAAACGCGCTTTGGAATTGTGTTGATGCGTCATCCTCTTGCCACGGTATTTTTAGAGATATCTGTGATTTCTAGCCCTTGCCAGGGTAGGAAAAAATCCCACTTTGGCCACCATGGGCACATGTCAATGAATAGCAGCCACACAGGCAGCATGGTACTATGAATATGTAGCAAGTGCTGGTACCCTTTTGCTGTAAAACAGAGGGAACAGACACACGGAGCATTTGGATCCAGATCTTCTTCCTCCAGGTACCGACTTTCAACACTTTGCAACAGCTAAAGCAGCACAAGGATTCCACATTCAGTTCTGAACTTCTCCCTAACCTTTGTGGTGGCATTAGCATAAGGCAAGGAGACATATTTTGACTCCCATCTGTGCAAATCCTCCCCGTGCTGCAGAATCAACATTCTGTCAACCAATTATTTTATGCTGTATCACAGCACCGGGGTGGGGGGGAGAGATGAGGGGGAATCATCACACCTACAATCAAAAGAGCAAGGTTTTGCAACATAGCATGTACTAAAGATGTCTGTCTTAAGTCAAACTAGCAGCCATATTTTATTCAAGAAGCATGTAAACAAATCTGGCACATTCATTATAAAAAAAATTGTGTACCTAGCATGTTCATCACATTTCAGATATTCCATTCCTCCCTCCTCACTGAGCTCCATGGAGACAAGTCAATCACAGTTAACCATCTGGTAATCCTTAGCCCAGGCTGTGCAGCTGCTACCTACCATTTTTAATCAGGGCTATGTCTTCCATTCATGCTAAATAGGAGGCATGAACAGCTGCTTGGCCAACACTTTCAAGCAAGCTCTCTCTCTCTCTCTTTAGTATTCCTGGCTTCTCTTCCTTTCAGCTTTACATTTTGCCCATGTTTTATGAGCATTCACTTTAAAAAAAAAAAAAAAAAAGTAATTGTGAAACAAGAGGAAAACGCTTCTGGTCATTAAATCTTTAGAGAGTGTATCTGCTCTAAACAAGTTCCTGGGGGACACAGAGTCCAATCACAATTTCTGGTTTTAGAAAATAAAAATCTGTGTGTCCATGGAAATACCTTGGTTCTTTTTAACCTACAGATCCCTGCAGAATGGTTCTCCATTGCACATTTCAGGTAGAGAAGCTTCAAGCATGTGAGGGGTAAGATAAATTTAAATTAAGAATATAAGGATTAATTTTTAAAATGGGCACAGTAATTCCCTAGCTTCCAGGAAAGGCTTCCTGCAGGCTTTCCTGTATCCCAGCACCCAAGCAGAAGCCTCCCCACCTCCAGGAGATGCAGGGGAAGGGCACATACCAAAATCACCACCAAATCAGGCTGTCTCACCTCCTTTGCTGAGATCCAGAGGAGATGCTCCCCTGTGACCCATGCCTTAAGCTTCTCCCATCATCCAAAAAGCTTTTGGGGGTTATTTTTGTAGGAAATCCAACTGTATGGCAACCAAATCTTTTACAGAGATCTAAATACTCCAGCATCAGCATGGCAGTATCTCAGCTGCAAACTTCCTGGGAAGCAGCACGGATCCTGCCCAGGTGATGGAAACCAGTCTGGCTCCATGCTGGGCACCCACACTCATCCCTCATCTCCTGCCTTGGATGCATCCAGAGCCAGGACTGTAAACATCTTACCACAGTAACATGAAAAAAAAAAATTAAAAATCCACTTTTATCCATTGCCAGTGGCAGATTTGCTGCAAAGTCAGGGAGATGGTCATGACAACCCATGGTGATGCCACCTAGAAAGGATGACTCAGAGAGAATTGGTACCCGGCCCAGCAGGATTTCCACCCCGATTCTGTGGGCGCAGACACTCAGGTGTTGGCTGAGCTTGTTTGTTTAGGCCAACTCCTCCAGCACAGGTGCTTCTGCAAAACATGTTTATATAACTGTTTTTTCCAGAAATCTTCCTTCAGCCACGAGATGTGGTACCAGACACACTGGTCTTTCAGAAGAGCAGAATCTTGGGAGCATGGAAATCACCCATCACCTCTATACTCCATGCAACAATAACCACAATTTACACTCCAACAGTGTTAGAGAATGTTTTAACACTGCAGAACATTGTTATTTGCTCCACCTACCAACTGGCAAAACCAACATGAAAGTCATACTGAAAATAATAATAATAAAAAAGACACAATGATATAGTGTTAGAAAACACTGTCTTTATTAATGACATGTCACTGGGGATGTAAAATCTTGCATGAGTTAATCAATTAGTTTGCCTGAACAGAAAATAAACAGAGGACATTTTCAGTACACGACAGTGCATAAAGGTTAATGCAATCATGCATTCCTCCGAGCCCACCATGAATTCAGCATTTAACTTCCATGAATTTGCCACAAGTAAAAAACATGAAGAAATAAGTTAGATGACAGGATGGTGTTTCATCTTGTGGAGGGAAAATTCCTCCAAAACACAAACATGTCAGAGCAAATTTTAAGAGCAAAATAGTCTAGAATTGTGGTAGAAGGACCCTGTGAAAAAATAGCTCTAGGATAATGAGTGCCATCAAATCGATAAGGTCCACTTCTCTTTATGGCCTTTATGCACACATACACAGAAAATTACTGCAAACATTCTGCTTTAATGGCATTTTAGTTTTTCATCGGGAATAAAAACAGTCTTTGCTGTATCTAAATGTGCAGATTCACTTCAACTCTTACATCAATCAGAGTGAACTGGAAGAATAAAATATGAATGCTATGTAAGCCCTTCTGGGAAGAGTTGTTTCAACCAAAAAAAATCCTCCTCATGAGTGATGGACCAATGCATGTACATCTCTAGGCAATGATCAGGCTGAGGAGAGTGAAAATGGGGCAAGAGAGGTGTGGGAGAAGACAGACAGTGAAAAGCACAAGTGCAGATGATTCCTCGAATGGAAAAATAATGCAGAAAACAGTGGAACAGTATCGTGCCACAAACCAATCCAATTAAACTGGAACCACCTGCTGTACATATCAAACTGGCCCTGGCTGTCTTCTGCTTGTAGGTCAATATTCCCAGTCTGAAAATCCTGTGTATGTTCTCTGATAACCTCTGATGCACCTCCCCTTTGTGCATCCCTTCATGCTATGGAAGTGAAAATCTAAATTTAGGATAGGAAACAGAGTAAAAGCCAATCATAAATTTACATACACTAACCAAAGGTAGCACCAAACTAGAGGAATATTAGAAACCATGAGAGAAAACTCATTTTATGGCACTTGCTCTGATTGTGCCAGCTGCTCTACGGGCAACACTGAGAACAACAATGCTTTTCCAGAGGTCATGATGTGGCAGAAACCCAGGCTCAGCAACCCTTACACAAACTACCACATACCAAAAAAGTGCAGAAAGCACCTTCTGAGACTGAAGTGAAGATCAAGAGATGTCCTCAGCCACTGTAATGCTACCAAGTTGTAAAAAGCCAAGCTTTGCAGCCAAAATACTCTTATGAATTATCCTGAGCAGCAATGCCCATGCTGTAGCCAGCGGTTGCTATTTCTGGCAGAAAAGCTGATTCTCTGATGATTGCTACACAAAAAAGGGACATCTTTTCTGATAAGGAACCATTTCCTCCCTCGAGCCCTTGATTTCACTGTGACAAAATGAGGCAAGGGATGTTACCCCTTCCCCCAGCCAGGGATGTCTCCTGTGATTGGCACTTAAACCCCTCGACAGGCAAGTGAAATCAGTGAAGTGCCATGAATCCTCACAGCAATTAATTCAGTACAGAGCAAGCCCTGGACAGACACACATCCACCCATGCAAAGACTCAGAATGGCTCTGTGCTTTCACACTGGTGCCCCATGTGAACATCCACCTCAGATTTTAAACAGCCCAGTGTGCAAATACAGGATGTGCTGGGATGCTGAGCCCCAAACCCATGCAATGAAGGGTTTGGTTTTAGTAACTGGAAGGGTTTGGATCTAATAATCCAATACATGGGAATTTTTTGTCATAAAGTTACACCTTCTCTTTGAGAAAAATCCCATTTTTACAGAATATGGGCACAATAAAGATTGTATTCCTCCTTAGACTTACTCCCAAAAAAACCCAGCCAAACCACAGCCTGCCGGATGTGAGCTGTAATAATGGCGATGGTGATGATTTTGTTTTTCCCCTTCCCACCAAGTATACTAGTTATGAAACAGAGACTGAAAGGACTGAAAGAGAATTTCAGCATCTTTAATTAGGAAAACAGAATGAACTAGAAATCTGGAAAAATAACTTGTGACTAATATGCAGATTTTATCAGCTTGTAGATCGGAAGCCACAGTTTGCTGGAAGTTGTCTCCTTTTCTGCTAATTTGCCTCAGATGAAAAAGGCACTTGTGTTCTCTCTCTAAGTGAATGCTTTGCCTCAGTGCCTTTTGCAGCATATGCTCAAGCTTGCAGTTACTATTGATAGAATGGGAAAGAATGACAATTCTCAAGATTTCATAAAAATTCTTCTTAAGCCGAAATACTGCAGAACTCAATTTATAATTCAGATACTTACACTCAAACATCAGTCCTGAAACCTTCCCTTGCAACACTTCTACCACAGATGGAATTTAATTTAAATAAATGCTGCAATGGTGCATGTTCAGACTGTGGCCTCTCCAGAGCCTGTCATGAAAGCTGGTGATGACCATAAAACAGTAGAAGTGTTCAGACCATCTTAGGCCAAATGTCCAGTGGGATACCCAAAAACTGCTAATTTGGAAGAGGTAGACACATGACTTTAGAGCGAGAAGCGTGTTCTGTGGTCATTAGCCAAAATCCTGGGAATATCCATGTGAGGAACAGAAGGAACTGGTTTAGCAAGAGGGCAGAGACTGGGTGGGCAAAGCCTCACAAGGGAAGGATGACCATGCTCCTTTTATCCAGCATTTTTTGAACCCACCAGCCCCAGTGTTAAGGCATCGAAAAATGAAGTCATCAACCATAATCCACAAAAGGTGCAAAACCCGCATCACACAGATTATTTCTGCAGGATCAGGGCTTGTAATGACTGAACCCCAGGATTCTGCAGCAGTCAAATCCTTGGTTTCCTCCATCCTAAAAGCCACCCATCTCAGAGGGTCTGTGACAGCAGGGATACCCCCTGGATTCCCCCTACCCCAGGTGCCAGTGCAGCACTGGGAGTTTGGAGGAGAAAGCACAGGAGATGGTGCATCTGGAACCTGCTCTGTTCCTGCCACTCCTCCCCTCTGACCCCACAGCCACGCCACAGAAAATGAGATGTACAACAGGGAAAGTGCAGATGGGGCCCTGCACTGCCCATTTCTCTGTGTTTCTACTGCTCTGATTTGAGAATCTGCGCAGACATTTCTCTCAGGAAATGGTAACTATGCCAAACTTCGATCCCATCAGGGAACCACAGAATACAACTCTGATTTCCATGCTCTTAGGCATGCAATACAGGCAACCACAACTAGGAGGAACTTGCAGACAAGCTATAGGAATGCCTTTGTTACACTTCAGGACTACAACTATGAATAACACCTGGAAACAAATTGTCCATTTCCTAGGCTTTTCCCGAAAGCACCACGGTATGGATAGAGGTAGACACAGGAGCTCAGGCAAACTCTTAGACAAAGTGACTAAAGCTATCAAAATATGTATGACTGGGTAAGCAACATGAACTGTTACTCAATTAACAGCACCACAAATGAGAATGTAACACACAGAAAGTGTATCCCAGAGGAGTGTGAAAATACATTAACTCCTTGATGCTCTTCACAATTCATTATCAGCTACAGGAGGCAGGCCATAATATCCAAATCCTCAGCATCAAAGATTATACTCACGATACACAGCCATAATCAATTTTAATTATAACTATCACCCTGTAAACAGGTCAGGAGCTAATTGGATCAATAAGTGAATTCCCATCAAGTGCAATGAGCTGCACATTCAGCAGCCTAAGTTATCCCTGCCTATGGTTACAGAAAGAGCCTGTTCTCAGCATTATTGGGACAAGATCACTTTTAAATTGGCTGGAGCTGCAGATCCCAGCATTGCCAGCCCTCTGCGTCCCAAAGGCGCACTGCAAAGGCCAAGTCTTTCGGAGCGGCTGCAGAGAGCTACGTACCCACCACAGAGGTCTTCATTATAATAGGCATTTGAAGCATAAAACATTCAACAACAGGATATTTTAACTCCTAAAACCAGGCAATTATGTTTGCTGAATTAGCCTGTGTGACTGAGTTGGTGAGCGCAATGAAGGAATAAGAGTGAAACAAAAGCCGTTTAAAATAGGTCGCTCCTTTAGAAAATTTTGTAATTACACACTGCAAATACATTTGCATGTTCAATGAGTAGTACACGTTTCTTGCGATGAGAAAGCCTGGAAGAGCTTAATCAAAGTCTAGCTTATCAGCAAAGGCTAATTGGCTTCCATAGTGCATCATCCATCAGAATCTAGCATTAGTGCAAGCTTCGCCAACCATTAGTTGGCAGAAAATCCCAATTTATTTTGATAACAGAGGTCTTACCTCCGGGGGGTTTCCATGACCACATAATCAGGTGGTGCATCAGTGGCCCGTCCCATGCCCTCCAGTCAGCATCACCCAGTTAATCAACTCGACAGCCAGGGAAGATGGGAACTGACCATGATTTGGAGTAATTTGGGAAGAAAGAAAGGTACAAGGGTGATACATAATGAGTTGAAATCTTTTTCTTTCAAGAAACAGTGCAAAATAGAAACTAATTAATAAACTGCCATGAGTAAAGCAACCCAAAAATGCAAAATAATGATGGACTGAAGTTTTCCCTACAGCGAGCTGTCATCTCAGTTTGTGAACTGTAAGGCTGATTTCCCCAGTGTTATGCAAAGAAACAGCCCTTTTTTCTTTTATTTAGACCTCATATTTTAGCTACTGAGTCTTCTTTACACTAAGTTGGGTTTGCAGGCAAAGATTAAACCCAAGCCTTCTATTCCTGGGCATGATCTGCCTATGCAAAAATGTGGAATTATTTTAGGGAAGCACATTTTAGTACTTCCAGACTTTTATTTCAACCACGACAACACATGACTACAAACAACATAATCTAAAGTCAGACCTTATGAAGGGCAGAAGTTGAATTTATTGATGTAACACTTCATCTGAAATCATCTTACATCTGTGTCACAGCTTGAAATTCTTATAATCAACCTAGTAGAAAGTATCACAAGATGCTATTGGCCTGGTGCAAGACAACAGCAAGGAGACAGGACCAGAATTTATTGCCATACCAAACTTAGCGGGCAGGAAAACATTATTGCCATTTTAATCCAGTGACTAATTCAAGAGCAAAGAATCAGATCCCACCAGGATCACCTGTAATCACCTTGTGGCTGTGGCTACAGCCAAATGCTGTTTTTTTTGGAGTCTCTCATAATGATCAAAAAGGCAACAAGACAGTTCTGTCAGTATTATAGATTCATCAATACAGCACTTATTCCTGAGAAGCTGAGCTAATTAGCACTGCCCCACTGACAGCACTGCATTAGGATCCAACCCTTCCCCTCCACATGGCATTTCCTGGTGCTGAGTTGGTCCCCACGGCTCATCCAGAGCCAGCCAAAGCCTCTTGGGATGACACAAGGCACATGCCCCAATTGCGCTTGTCATTCAAATCACCCAGCTACAAAACTCAACTACAACGGTTAAACACAAGCAAAACAATCTAATTTTGTGCTTCAGAAGATCAACTAAGAGTCCCCTCACCGTCTATAAATCCAAGAGCCAGACCTGGGCGATTAGGACCGCGTGTTTCCTAGGTGATAAGCCTTTCATTTTTCTGGAAGACATTTGAAATAGAGCATAGGAAGATTAATCCTCCCCAGAGAAGAGAGAGTTCACTGACTAATTTCTCTTGCATTTAGATGTAATAATTAGGCGTATTGATTCTTCTGCTTTATTCCTTACCATTATAATGAAATAATTAAGACAACTTCAAGGAAATATTTTAAAGCTCATTTCACTTTGTCTCCTCAAACACAGGCCACCTAACACTTACGTGCACGCTCAAAGAGAAAAGCAAAGGCAGACTCTCGCCTTATTTATCTCCGTAATTCATCAGGCATCAACTTCAGGCAGCAAAGTGCTGCCTCAGGCTCCACTCCATTTGCTGCCTATCATGACTATGAACAGCAACACAAATGAGATCCATCTGGTGCGACCAGGACACACATTGCTCTGCTAAGCTCTCACAGCAGCTTGTTATCCAGGGGGACTGGAGAGAGGCTGACCCCCTCCAAGTTATGAGGAAAAAAAAGCAGTATTTGTAATTCCCCTTGAAGAGCCTCATGGTAGAGTTCTTACAAAATACAATGCAAATGTTATTTCCAGTTCAATTTTTTTAAAGATTCTGAGAAGATAATGCTAAAGTGTCTACACTGAAGAGCACTCATGATCTCTCCAGTCTCTCAGACAGCAGCATGAGCAGGTTTTTCAAATACAAGTATGACACAATCCATGAATGGCTCAATCTTTGCATCCATGGGAGGAAAACGTGAGACAAGTGGTTTGGGGGCTTCCTGATGGTCCTCAGGGATGTACAGCTTGGCTGAATGGATCAGGGCCTGAAGAGCACGCGTTGTGCACATCAGCATGGATACTCAGGGAGTGCTGAAATTGGAACAATTATGAGAAGGATGAATGAAGATATTAAACATGCAAAAAGTTCCGAGAAAAGCTTTAATTGAAAAGGATTTTCTCATGTCTAATTCAACATTACTAATTCAACAGTTGATAAGAGTTCTCTGATCTCTCCAGCATGTCTCAGATTTAAATAATTTTAGGCGTTTTTGTATTAAACAGTCTTTCAAATATTAATCTTGTAAAAACACAGGGAAATGCATACGCATTTTAAAACATGCTTGCTTAAAAAATACCACTAAAGCAAGCTGATACACAACCATGGTGTCCCAGCCCCTGAGAGGCAAAGGTAATGACCAAAATGAAAGAGATCACTGCCCCAAAAGCATGCAGATACACTGCCCCAGAACATGGCACCCCATGCATTAGATGTGGATGAGTGTTCAGGTCCAAAGTGAGCACCGAACTTTCCAGAAGTGGGGCTTTTACTGCAGACTGGGATTCAGCACCAGAGTATCCTGACCCAAGAAATGACGTCACAGTCTTCTCTACCATTTGCTCTTCATGTAAAGCTCCCCCAGACCCTCGTGACTGATGTAGCTCCGGCACAGTACGAGCTGTTAACATTTCATAGGCGTCTCCTGTACCCATGGTCACTGTGACAGCAGGGAACCAGTGTTTATGATTGAACACTTCAAACGGAAATCTTAGATGTGGCTACCTCTCAACAGGAGGAAACATCTGAAGAATGTGTTTTTCTGATATTTTTACTCCCTGAGAAATGAAGGGTGTTTTCTGTATGACTCACATCCATGTTTTTCACTTGTGATATTTTTAAACTCTGAGATCCAGCACTGATTGGAATGCAAAAAGTGTGACTTTTCTCCCGTCCTACCCCAAAGGGCCTTTCAGCCAGGAACAGGTGACAGTAGGAACTGGGAATGGGTCATCTGCAGGTTTACAATGGGGGTAGAAAGCTTAAAAGAAACAGCTTTAGAATTTATGAATGTCAGCCATATGTGAAAGCTAAAAGCTTTGATGTAAAAGAAGTACACAGACATTCTTATGAGAACATCGTGTATATCCGAAAACAAAAAAAAAAAAACCAACCCACCCAGAATAAGGTTCCTTTTTCTCCCCTCCAGACAAAAATATCTTTACAGTGTAGATGAGAGCCAAATTTTAAAAAACGTAATTAATTAAATACACAATTCAAAGAGACATCCTCACGACAAATGATCCAATGCAGATTGTTTACATGAATTTCCTCTTGCTGCAGATTCCTTCCCAAATCCTGCATGCTTATATTAGGACATGATGGAGAAACCCACGCCTGTCCTAGTTGCACTCAGACTGTGCAGATCTAAATTGTCCAGGCCTCAGAGTCAAAAGACGCAGAAAACAAATGCAACAAACAATGATAAAAGAGTTTCAATGCTTTGAAACTGCTCCCCAGAGTCCAGCTTCTCTTTCAGCTTGGAGAAGGCTGAAGGGCTCCTTGCTGGACCAAGGCTCACCATGAAATCTCGTTGGCTGGGGCTAAAATGTCTTTAGCAGCAGGCCAATGTAAATGCTGCCTTTCTTTAAATGCAGTTTAGTTCCTTTAAAGCACCTTTCAAGAGACCTAAATGCCAGCCTCAAGCTCAGACACAAGTAAGCATTCAAAGGAAATTCACGGGCAAGGTTTTGCTCTGGGCAGAAACATTTTGCTAATGGTTTTCGCAAAACATTTCTTTTTCTCTGCAGGAGCAAGAAAGCAGAGGAAAGTTGAGGCAGAACCACACAAGCAGTAAGAACAATAAAACCTGGAAACTCAAAGGTAAGAGAGGGCTTTCTGCCCAGCCAGGGGGAAGGTGGCTGCAGATGCTCACGGGATGCAGGAGCACACCAGGCTCCTCTGCACTGCCAGTGTGAATAAACAAGAGCGAATCACCAAAACATCTGAAGCAACTTCTTTTAAAAGAAATAACCTGCAAAGGACTGAAAACCTGGCTAACGATTAAGATCAAAAGGGGTAACATCAACACAGAAACCCATTCAGTCTATACAAAAATGTCCCCAGCTCTCCAGCTGACAGGGAACATACTGTTTGCTTTGCAGCAACCCAGAACTGTACAAGATACAGAGTTTAAATACATTTCCATTCAGATAAGTTATCTCTTCCCCTCCCCACCAGCAGCTTTTAAAAGATTCATCTTGAACTTAGAGCACTGGAGGGTTTCTTTTCTTCTCAGATTTTTAATTCACTGGCATCATAAAGACCTTTAGCAATTTACAGTGTGAAGAGCACTTTCTCCTCAGATTGGCCTGCTTTGAGTCAGTTTGTACATTATGGTTACTTCATTACTTACATTGCATTACACAGGGGCAAAGGCAGCAGCCGCTGCTCTCTGCAGATGTGCCCCAGGGCCAGCACAAGCCAGATGTTTCCCAGGGCCCCACATCAGCAGCAGAGGCTGGGCTGCTTTACGCCAACTGCCCCTCTACAGGGCTAAGCCAGGCCTCTTACCCCCCTGCTAGCTTGAAAGAGGGGTGAATCCGAGAAATACTGCAGAGGACACAGCAACACCATCAGGAGTATACTAATCAAAGTGCTGCAATTAGCAAACTAAAAAAAAAACCACACACCAAGCCAACAAAGCAAAAACCCCAAACCTATGAGAGACATCCCAATTCTGTTGACCTGCAGAAGGAACATTAGAGAGACCAGAATACATTTCTTCCTGCCTCTTGCCATGACAGTCTCAGCTGTTTGTCCTCATGTAAGTCAGAGGGATGCAAGCCAGAGTCCTCAAACCTTCATGCCACGCTCCCCTTGCGTAGTTTTCGTGACAGTTGCATCAGGGGCAGAGTCCCAAATTTCAGGTTTAGCAACTGTGACCAGCCAATGCACAAAGCCTTTCACCCTGCTGCTGAGTTACTGTCTAACAAAATGGCACCTGGGACAGAAAACCCCATGGGTTTTCTTTAGCCATGTTCAAAGCAGAGCATTCCCACATCTTCTTGCCTAATTCCTGACCGCTGCTTCTGCGAGATGTCTCTTTTTCATGAGCGCTTCCCATCTTTACATGCTACATGCTGGCTTTAAACATCACAGACAATACAGGTGGTAAAAACCAGAATAGACTGCAAGAATCTCACCTTCCTTTTTGAAGGCTCTTTCTTGGTGGGGTAGTGAGCTGCTGCCATGCCAGGAGGCCAGTCCATAGGGAATACATGTGCGCTATATGTGGTGCGTTGAATCTGATTTCTCTGCATACCACCATATGGAACAGAATCTCAGCGGCATCAAACGTTTACCTAAACTCCATTAATGTCTTCTGCAAGCCAATATTTATAGCATACACACCAGTAGCTGCTGTCAGAGTGTGTATAAATGTTAAACTGAACTGTTAAAGAAACATAATGACAGATGTAGAGATGCTGAAGAGTGCAATCTATTCTAATTTATGATAATTTATTTCCATCATCTGGAGCCCTATTCAGAAGAGAAAGCGGAATGCATCCCAAAGTGCATCATGGGGTGGCGTGTAAAAATCCCCAGAAAAAAAATAAAATCTCTTTTAAACGAACCAAGAGTACTCTTGTCCTAACACCCAGGACATGCTTAGCAATCTCTCTGTGCAGAAGCAATACAGATGTGGGGTACTCAAGCCCTGCCTCTTGGCAGCCCAGTGACACACAGGTTTCAATGCAATTTGGGAATAGCTGGGAACGGTTTGTCCCATGAGAGACGTCTGATCACTGCTGAGTCACTACTTTTGGGGGACTAAGCTGCACAATGAACATTTATGAGCTCTGTCAGAGCCTCTCCAGCTGCATGAACAACCAATGCTGCACCCATGGGTGGCCAGCACTAATGAGCACGTAAATTTGAAGAGGGAAAGCCATTTTTAGAAATGGGTGAACTACGCCATGGCGAGCTCTATGGCAGAACGAGCTTTTCTATTTGATTCCTCAGCAACACAAGCTGTGCTGGATCGGTTCTGCCATGAGACCCAAACCTCATCTCCCTCTCCTGCTGCTGTCATTCTGCTACGAAAACCATGGCAGAAAGGATGAAAAAAAGAGAAAGGGAAAAAAAAGCAGTGACAGTGTTTGGTGCCTGCAGTGGGGACCACCCCTGGGCCGCGGAGCACCGCGGGCGAGGAGCTCGTTTTCATGGCATCATCCCTGCCTGGGAAGCGCCGGGGCGCATGCAGCGGCAGGAGGCTCGTACCCCGTGGCACAGCCAGCGTCCCCTGCATATGTCAGCCCGTGGTGGAGCCAGCTCCTGCTGCCTGCCAGGGCCTCGCAATCTGGACAGGCACAGATTTTGTGCTGGAACGGGCGCCCTCTCCGCAGAGCCGCCTGCCACGAGTGACAGGAGCCACGGCAGCGCCGGGACCTCGCGCAGCCCACGGAGCCAACGCAGCAGAACAAGGAGGCTTAGGAATGCTGATTGTCTGCTGAGTGGACTGTGCTGCATCTACACAGCTCTGACAAACTCCACATTTGGCCAAAAAAAGAGCCAGGCACATGGTATAAGCACAGACTACAACACCACCATGCACTCACAGACTTACATGTCAGAGGACGATTTTCAACCAAAACAATTTTCTGCATTTGAGACTCACTTGTGTTTTTCCAAAATAGTTGCCATCTCTCAAAAAAATGTTGACTTTTCTTTCTAAGTGCCACTGCTAAGGGCTTGCAACATCTACCCTGGGAACACCACTGCTGTGCCTTCAGTGGGTTTGGGCTGTTCCCTCACACTGCCCCTGCTCTGGAACTCAGGTGCCACAGCCAGACTACACCATTCCAGTGGGCAGAAGGGTCCCACTTGGGATCATCCATCACTGATTCCTCCAGCAGTGAGCCTGGGCACCTCAGCAGGGTGTGCAGAGAAGGAGAACACAACCATTTCTGTAGAGAAAATTTATTTACAGAAATATTTTCTGCTGAAACGTTGTCATTTCTGTCACAAATATTCCTCCATTCATGATCTCACCAGAGCGGCAGTGTCCAAAGGAAATTGAGATTAAAAATTATTTTTCCCTAAAGTAAATGAAATTTCTTTTCCCAAAGCAGCTCTACCAATGACTCCATTTGATGTAGAAATGACAGATTCTTCCCTGACATTTTAGGTACAGCCCAAATTACAAAGGACAAATACTCCACATGATCCTCAATCACCTGCCCAGCCTGTAATCCATGAGGAAACTCTTTCTAATACCTTTCCTGCTGCTCTGTGCCTGGCTGCAAAGAAAGCCAGCTGCCTGCCAAATGCTCCCAAACTAGGCACTTAGCTGGGACTAATCAATGGATGTGCCCAGGCAACAACATACAGCATTGCTTCTGCTCTCTGAGTGAAGAACCTAAGTTTATTAATTATTTCACTTGAAATTAAATCTCTTTCACAATAAAATCTCTACTCTTGGCCTCAATCCTCTCAATGAGTAATTCCATCAAGGAAACTCTTCTTGCAGCACCGTTCACAGAAGATTAAAAAAAGGGAGCGAATACGTTTAGAGAGAAACTCTAGTGAGCCATACTCATGAGTAATCCCTCTGTCCACATGCCTGTGGGTCACCAGTTGGAAAAGGCAGCTTGCAATGCGCTCAGTACTTGGCAGTGAGCAGCTTTTGCACTTTTATCCATCCTCAAATGCATCCTTGCATCTGCGTGCAAGATTAGAACAAAACGCTGCTACAACACAACAGCAGACACCATGTATATCAGCTCACCAAGATCAAAGGCGCACAGCAGCAAAGAATTTAATTAAAATGTTAAAATTAAACAGGAAGGCATCCATTGTTTAATTTTTTGGCAGGCATCTTCTTTCAAACCGGGACCTAATTCCATTCCAGCACGCTGACTGCCCTTGGAGATGGCAATCAGGAGAGCTCTGCTGGATTTATCGGCTGCTGGATTTGGTGGTAGGGGAATCCCACGCTTGCTTTGGCTTTCAAGCACAGTCCCTAAAAAAACACTAAGAGAAACTGCTCAACTTCAAAGGATAATTATTGCAATATACATATTCTGCAGTAATAAGCCAATTTCCAGTATCAAACTTAAGCGCCTTGGGCTGGGCACAAGACACATCCAAGAACATCGTTCCCCCCTACAGTCCCAACAGGGAGGTGGTGACCTTGCCATGTTCAACCACTCCAAGACACCCTTCCCCCCCATACAAAGGCTGTTTGAAACGGGGTAAAAAACTGATGTAAAGCAGTGGGGTTTTGTGTGCAACATGGCCTCTGTGAGGGGAGGAGCAGGGCCAAGCAACAATGTGGTTTTAGACTCGCACACAGATGGGAGCCTGGTCTTGTTTGGTTTTGCTTCGAGCATACCTCCAGCACACAGCCAGGGAGAAGATTATTCTGAAAACAGTTCAAGCAAGGCTTAAGTTTGCTTGTTAAATAACTGTAAGATATTTCCTGGCTTCCTGGGGTATTTTGATCTGAATGCTTAAGGCAGCCATAGGCCACACAGCCCACATCAGGGAGGCTGAACCAAGAAGCCAGTCATCTCCTTGGTTTTTGGGAGACTAGCAAGGAAGATTTTGCCACTTCCTTAATACTCTTTGGGATGCCACAGAGGCTCTTCACCTAATATTATGAAGACTGTCAAATGCAGCGTCAAACATGGGGCCCCAATACAAGCACCCAACATGCACGTGACAAAGGATTTGAGCTGGGGCTTATCACTTCAAGCCAAAGATACTTTGGATTTGCATCACCTGAGAAATTACACAGGAGGGCAGAGTATTAACATCAGGAAAAGGGAAGACTGAGGACAAACACAATAAACTTCTCTTTGAAATTCAAAGAGCTCCTGTAGAGCTGTTACTATAAATTACTTCCTGGTGTATCAATGATCTTGCCAATGTTGGGTAGCATTTCATTTTTTAATCTTCTGGGCAGAATTTCACCCTCAATACTTCAGGCTTTTGAGTACTTCTAGTGAATATTCAGTCAGGCTGTTCGCAGCAGGCTCTGGTATTTCTCAT
Organism: Pardalotus punctatus; assembly: GCA_013400915.1. Classification (NCBI taxonomy): domain Eukaryota; kingdom Metazoa; phylum Chordata; class Aves; order Passeriformes; family Pardalotidae; genus Pardalotus; species Pardalotus punctatus. Next base: position 324,753 of record VZTX01000274.1, on the reverse strand, counting down.
AGAATAAAGATCAAATTGACAGGTTGGGACTTTTGCAAGAGAGTCAAATCAGATTTATTTCTGACAGCAGGCCTGGGACCATACACATCTCCTCTGAAAATGTATAACACTTCATTGAAATCTTCCTGCTTCAGTTTTTCCCCTGCTTCCTTAACACTACCTCCCCCTCCAGCACATTTTAGTGACTAGGATGGGGTCTTTTAATCCAAGAGGCTTCTCCAGTCCCCCAGAAAAAGCCCCCCATGTAGCGTGTCATGGTCTCTGAACACTGAAAACATCCTCACTAAATTCTGCCTTGCAATGGCCCTGCCCAGCTGGGCTGGAACATCTGCACCAGCACTTAGCCAGAACCTGGAGCCCACAGAGCTCCCCACAAAGTTTATCCCAAGCCCTAGGCTGCAGCACTTTCTGCTCCCCACAGCATTAGCTCAGCAGCTCCCACAGGCTCTGCCTCTAACACAGCCTTCTCCCAGATGCTAAGACATTCTGGAAAAGGCACAGACAGAACAGCTTGCTCAGAGAAACACATTTATCTATCCATTAGAACATCACTGAAAAAGGAAAGGTAAAACAATAAAGGGCAATGAGCATATTAGTTCAGCCTTTCCTGAGCTTTTTCCTGGGTCATGCACCTACCCCACTGCTTTAAGGGCCAAAGCTGATATTCATCTTGTGAGACCTTTCTGCTTTGCTCTCAGCATTGAGGTCCATAACATTTGCTTCGTGCCACAGACGGCTGCTCATCTGGAAAACGCCCTCTCCTGAGGGGCCATGCCAGTCTAATCCTCTGCTGATCCTTCTCCCCTGGCAGCATCATGAAAATACTTCACCACGGCAGAACCCAAGCTGCCCAGCACAAGACTGTTCCCTCCCACCACAGCCAACCTCTGAGCCTGACCCGCAGGAGCTCTGCCCTCACCATCCATTCCAGCTTAAGTTTGAGTACTTGCAAATGCATGCAAATACTCCATCCAAATACTCCATCCAAAAATCTTCTGGAGCATGCGCTCATGGATGTGCCTGCATCCATAGGCTGCTAATGAGGCAACACCTAATATTTTTGTTTATATAAAATGTTCTTAGAGAATACTTCCTTGTTTAAATGAATGTTATATACCAAAGCCTTTCATGGCCATAAATAGTATCTACAATTATAATAGTTGGAATCCCCATCATTTTATGTGATTTAAGCTTTGCCTTAAGAATGGCAAGCACTATTAGCTTTTTCACCCGAGTGAAGTATTCTGAATGGGAAAACACTGCTTTCAAACACAAACCTGAGAAGTCTCTACAATGGCCAGAAGATAAAACTGTGCACATTTAAGCAAAAACTTACAGTTTGCCTATATTCAGTATTCTTTTGCCTTTGCCAAAAAGCAAGCAAACTGTCACCTTAGCAACTATGTCACACTTTGCAGCACATATGCCACTTTGAACAAACACCTTAAACGCAGCACCTCCACACTGTATGTTCCTTTCTATAATATTCTTAACAGCACTGTAGATGCCCCCGAGAGTAAAATCCATTAAGACCCCTCTGGCAGTTGCTGGGCTGGAAAGACAGACAAGCCAAGTGCTGTTTTCCACACTGCACCCCAGGCCCATTTTTATCCAGTGCCCAAGGGGAAAGTTGAGCTTGCAGAGGTGCGGCTTTGCCTTCCATCACCAGCCCTGTGCAGAGCCCAGCATTACCTGCTTTCTGCCTCTCCTTTTTCCCTGCTCTCCCCTGGAGCAGAGTAGAGAACTTCCCCAAGCAACACCTCCTTCCCCTGGGGATCATACATAGTGTGAATGAACCGAGGTTAAGCCAGGGACCAGAGCGTCCAAATGATAAAAAAGGTTTTATCAGAAGCACCTCCAAGCTTGTCCTCCCCCAGCTGCAAGATCTGAACCCAGAGATGTCAACATGCAGGGCTTTTACCCGGGGCTCCAATTATGCAGATGCTGATTTACAGGAGTGATGACTGAAACATCGCCCTCATAAAAATTGTCAAGGAGACTTTAGCTGTGTTTGTCTAATAGCAGAACCCTCTATCTCCACACATCTTACTGCTAGTTTGAAAGTCAGATCATTTTTGTTCTTCTTTTCATAGAAACCTGGTTTGCATATATAATCAAATTTAGCATTAATGAGTCTCTTTCCTCATCTATTCCTAATGCTTCAAACAGCCACACTTGGATACAAGCAGCCATTGAAATGGCTTACCATAAGATTTTACCAGTTTCTCCCAGGTGTTTCCACAGCAGCAGCACATAACTCCAAGAAGTCCTGCTCCTGGAGCCCTGTCTCTCAACCATATGTGCTAATCCTACCTAACTATTTTATACTGGGTCCCATTCTGGGCTGCTTGAGAATCATCAGATTTAAACAAATTGTTAGATGACCTTTTAAAATCAGCTCTTCCATGATCACAACACAGTCCTAAATGGAAAATGGTAGGCATTTTCCAGATGAAAGATGTCATTTATTTGCAATGTGGTCAGGCACTGCTGACCTTTTCTCTTCCCCTGTATCAGCATTTGTACCATTTTACCAGCAACTTTTTGATGAGCATAGTTCTCAGTTAACAACCAGATATGCATGCAGATAATCATGGATGTGAACAGCAAAGCAGGCAGCATAAAGCATGTGATCACGAGACAGACTTCCTGTTCTTTCACTTGTGCTCTGGGTTTTCAGTCTTTAGGGCACCCATCTCTTTTATGCTACCTTGATCTAAAACCATATGGTTTATCAAAGCCAGAGGTTTCAGTCATGAGAATCACAGAAGTTGAGACTTTAAGACCACAAGGTAAAACACCATGTAGGCACTGCTAGTGCTTCTGCTGCCTTTATGCCAGTCCCACTGGCAGAGTGACATATGGCTTCCACATCTGCCTTCAGTGAGACTACAAAAACTTTTCAGATCCTTCCTATCGCACACCACAGAGCCCGATGTCTAACGGCAAAATCCACTTCCTGGGTTCTTCCTAATAAAAATAACTTGTCTGACAGAGTTCCCTGCCTGCAGATTACCCCTATATGTACTCAGAAGTTGCAGGCCCAGAGCCAAGGACCAGTGAAGCCTGTTCCCAGGGCTCAGGTCTCTTGGATACCCACATCCCGTTGGTTCATCATGGCAATTTTTGCCTGCCCAGAGCTGCAGTAAATTTTGCATGCATTATGCTAAGCTGCCTATAAGAAATCATCCAATTAATGACAGCTTACAGAGAAGGGTTAGTTACACGGTAATTACCTTTCTAATATTAAAATACCATAGAAATGGATTTACATTTTTTGATTAAGTGGCACATGTTTTATTGACCTGATCCTACACATACAAGACCATTGAGGTAGCAACTGGGACCCAGCTGACAAGAACAGCTAAGTACCTACATCCCAAGGCGCACATCAAAACACTTGGCAATACATTTTTAACATGTCTTTGTGCTTCTTACACATCAAGATGGATGAGCTCAGCATTAAATCCAGCATCTGATCCTGGCATTGTATAAGCAACATCACCAGGCAGTAAGAAATATTACTTTTTTAAAAGACTTTTCTTTCAATATGAGGGGAGAGAAGATCAGACACGCAGCTCTTCCACCCTGCATCCATGAGGAGCATTACGCTTCAGCAATGTAACCCTGCTCCATCAACTAAGTCTCTGCCCACACCAGAGTAGCCAGCAGCCTTCTGGTTAAGCAAAAACCAAACAAGCACAGGCAAATGCCATGAAGAGTCTCAAGCAACTATAAAACATCTCAGGCCCATAATACACTAGACAGAGCAAACTACTAATCACACATGCTTCATGCATTACCTTCTTATTTCTTTCCCATTTATTTTCAGCATCTCAAGATATCTAGGCTTTTCTAGGGCACACTTGAAAGCACGCAGCTACTTATGTCCATTCATATGCATGCAAATATAATCCAACAAAAGCGCTCCACGGCCAGATGAGCAATCAGCACTAGGACAAAAGACAAGACTTATTATCAGTCTTTCAAGATTCAGATTCCCTTTGCCTTCCGAACACACATCTGTGTGCAAGGCAAGGGGCGCTAACCCTTTCAGAATCTATACCATCAAAGCAAGCTTGACTCTTGCCAGGCGGGCAACAGCCTGCCCTTTTTCCTGGCTCACCAGTCAAGTGATAACAGTGTGAAGGCAAGGAAGCAAAGCAGGGTTAGCTTGGTCCACGTACACCACACACAGATTTTTCAAACCATCTTCATCCAATTTCCACCAGAGATTTGTTGTCCAAATGCCCTACAATGCTTTGGAACTCTTTGGTACATCCCATGAAGATGCTCAGGAACAGTGATGAAGTCCGGTCGTGCAAGTCCTGGAACGTTTTGGTTTTTTGGTTTATTTTTTTTTTTTTTGCATAAAGGCAAGAAGTAAAACAACTCCTTAAACACATCTGAGTTCACTGAACATCCTAATGTCCACTTCCACGTTGTCCTATCAAGAAAAGCCAGCGTCCACAAGATTTGTCCTGCAACATAAATGATTCACACATGCCCTGATAAAAGCTGCACTGGCTTGGACAGAGTTACAGCGTGGCCTTTGTGCCAAAAATACCCCCCACCCATGCCAGCCCAGACAGGGCTGCAAGCTGATGGAGCAGGGAGCTCACTGCAAGGTATTTTAAAATACCATAGATATTTTAAAACACCACAGATAACCATCAAGGCACTCACAGCACCTCCTGACTGGCAAAACGGTGGAGTTTCTGCATCCCTGCTATTCATGGAGGAAGGCAGGGAAGGACATTAGGGACAGCACTGCAGCTCCCGTTACTTTACACGAAACTGGAAAAGTATCAGGTTGCTTTGGGTTTGCAGAAGGAAAGTTGTTTGTGGAAATTCACAATGTAAACTCAGACTAGGGATACAAAGGTTCCATTTTAACAAAAATATTTTTGCCAGTAACAACCTGATTACACGAGGTAGGTCCTATACCCATCACACTGCATGGGCAGACCCTTGCTTTTCACTTAATTTTCTCTTCCAGGGCTCCAGAGAGGCAGCAAATGCAAAACAAATAGACCAAAAGCAACCAACTTGTCTTGCTCACTTTTTGCAGACCCCAATAAACACAGTCTAAACTCATCCACAGAGCTGCAGGACTGAAATTAATCCAGGGAGACGAATGAACATATTTCTTCTCTTTCATCTTTCCTTATTCATTATTGTCAGGTGCATGTATAAGAGAGTTATTTTTCAAGTGAAGTTGTAAGAGTGTTTGTGACATTGCTACTGGTTGTAGTGCCACAGTAGATTATCATGAGAAATAAGCTTCAGAAGAACATTCTTCTCATGCAAAGCTCTGTGGAGCAACAGCCAAGAGAATAAAGAGGAGCAAGAACAAATACAGCTTTTAAACAGCTCTTCCCTGCCCCCAGCACATGCCATGAGTTGACTCAAAGCTGGAAACACCCAGGGCTGACCCCGTACAGCTGTGTGCATTTTTCCAAGCTCAGATTTGTGATCCACATGCTTTATTGCCAAGGTAGAGTGCAAAAAATGCAACTCTTGCATAATTGCTACAAGACAATTTTTTGGTTTCTTTTCTTTCTCTTAACCTTTCCTGGGCCTGAGCCCAGTGCTGTCTCTTAATGGCTTCTAAATGCAATTTCTTGTCTGAAAATAAGATTACAATGTACATGGGAAATACAAATGAAAACATATTACAGTGCTGGGAATATTCAGAAGAATCAGCCTTATCTCAGCAGCTTCTCTCTGGGTGTTAGGTGACCATCAAAGCAGGAGATTGAGGAAGGTCAGATAAGGTCCCTGCTCCTCGGTCCATGTCTGAGCCAGACTACAGGTAAGCTGGAATCTGCACACCTATAGATTAATTCTGCAACAGTTACAGTTTCACACCTGAGAAACCTACAGCCACTTCAGTTGCCTCCAGACCTGCAAATGTGCGCACCCACACACAAATTTCAGCAGCAGAGGTTTATGAATAAAGACATGCTCACCCCAGAGTCGCTGTGAGCCAACTCAAACCACTCAAATGACCAGAGTGCAAACCCGAGGCCGGACTGCATGGACAAGCTGAGGACATTTTCAGCCTGCACCACCTCCACCCTACCAGCCTTTCTGAGGAACCCCCACAGCTCTGCCATCTGTGCTGCAACACCACAGAGCCTCCCCCCAGGCACGAGAGCCACCCAACGCCCAGAATCGCTGCGTCACCAGCTGGGCTATGAACTTTATTTCTTTGCAGATGCAATCTAGGACTCAAGTGGGAGGTGTTAAGGGGTGTAATTTGACTGTTCTGATCAAGTGCTATGAGGTCTGTGAGGCTGCTGGGGGACATGGAAGCGGACACAGAATTGGCTGGAGCATTTGGTCTTCTTTTAAAGTTGAAAATTATGATTAGGCTGATAAAAGGAGTCTGAGGGAGAGGTGTACAATTAGTTGAGACTGGAGACGGTAGAGAGACACAGACAGCAGTTGGGAGGCATGGTAAGAAGAGAAGGAAGACAGGAGAAATAAAATTAATTGAATAGAGATGGGATTTCAGTAAGCCAAAAAGCCTTTCAAGTATATTAAAAAAAAAAGAAAAAGAAGTCTTCTACACTCCAAAATGTTATAAACTAAATTGTGCTTAATTCTACTTACACATGCATGTGAAAAGGAAAAAAAAGCAATTTCTCAGATCATCTTAATTGCTAATATACTCTGCACCCTCCTCCCACATTCCCTTATGGCCAAGGACTGGCCCACCTTGGCCGTGTCAGAAGAGCTCTGTTTACACCCAGCCGCGTGTGCGTGCATGCGTACACACACAGGCAACGTGCACTTGGAGCAGCCACAAGAGTTCTACTTGTGGCTTCCAACCATGACAAAGGCAGCTTTTATATTTGGCTGCTGGAAGAAGTTACAGACCCAGGAAACTGCCAAGAGAAGAGTTCCCACTCACTGTCCTGAGGATGCCAATGCACCGACTGGGGTGGGAACAATTTTCCCGACGGCACAGCCCATGCCCATGAGCCCAGAGTCCTTCCCAGAAGGGCTCGCTTCCCAACCTCCATCAGACATAGCCTCATCAGGCAGACAGCCAAAAGACCACACTCCCAGGGCTATTTGCCATAGGAACAGCTTTGCTCCCCATTCTTCTGCTCCACGGTGAGTGCTGCGCAGTGGCTGAAGCACCCTCAGACCAGTGGCTGGGGCTCAGCCCGTGGATGTCCTGAGTTCTCCTTAAAGCAGGAGAAGCAGTGCCAGGTGGGTTTGCAGAGCTCTGGGCAAGGAAGGCAAGGGACCTTGTCCATCCACTGCCAAATGCAGGTGACCCCAACCGCGGGGCCACCCCGTCCCAGGCCATGGTACCACCACATCCCCATCACCCAGCTCCACGGAACCTGGTGCTTCAAGGTGCCCGGCAGGAAAGAGGAGCTGCTTCTGGTGAGCAGGGACAGGGTCTGGGGCAAGCAGCTGCCCCCAGCACAGCAAAACAGCCCCTCACAGGCACCCCGGTCCAGGCTGCGAGTGGCAGGTGCCAACATGTGGATAAACGCACCCACACGGGGATGCGCCCCCCAAAATACGCGGCTTACATAATTCCCCAGCCAGTCGGCGTTAGGGGAATGTGATTAATCCTCCATGACATGTTCTGAACTTTCCGTTCAGAGAGGCTCTCTGCTCCCGCAGACCTACTGGCGATGGATGTCATTTGACCTGCAGACTTCACTACGAATGAGCATCAGAGCAACACACAGTGACATTGCTCCGCACACCAATTATCTGCATCCTTCCCCGCTCGGCCCAGAGACAAGTTTGCTAAATGCATAATGAGGATTTTATTTTCCTCGGTGCCTTTTTTTTTTTTTTTTTTTCTAAATTCGTTTACAGCCAGCACAAGGATGACGGGGGGCACACACAACCCCAGCCCCCAGCCCGCCCCGCCGGCCACAGCGCTGTAGGACGCGAGTCCCCAGCCCCTCGCTCCGCGTCCCTGTCCCCCAGCCCGGCCCAGCTCCCACCTGTTCCGCCGAGCGCGCACTTTGCCGACAGCCCCCCCGCCACCCCCCGCAGCCCGGGACTCACCCACTCGAGCACCCTGAGGAAGGCCAGCGGCTCCTTCACCACGCGGAAAGTGCCCGCGGAGGCGAGCTGCGGGCAGAGAGAGGGGTCAGCACCGCG
>VZTX01000274.1:215229-316544 GCA_013400915.1 Pardalotus punctatus | reverse complement strand
CCCGCCCGCTGCCCCCGCCGAGGCTCGCCGGCCGGCGCTCCCGCACTTTTTGTAGCGGTGGTAAGCTTTTGGGAATTAGTAATAATTTATTTTTTTTCCCTTTTTAAAAAAAAAAAAATATTTCTGGCAGGAAGGAGAAGGGAGACATTGGGGAAAATAAAACAAAAAATTAGGAAAACGAACTGCCTCCTCACGGCGCGCACAGAAACTGTCAATATTTTAGGGGATGGTACCCGCTGCCCCGTGCCCTTCCGTCCCCTCTCGCCCTCCCGGGACGAACTCGCTCGCTGCCCCCGCGGCCGCAGGGCTGCGGCTCTGCGCTCTCAGCCCTCGCTCCTTCCTGCTTTCCGAGCATTTCCTTGACAGCAGAACAGCGTTTTCTGTCTTGCTGTTGTCCTGGCCTCGTTTCCCAGCAGAGCCTTAATAATTCTAATGCATCCCGGGTGGCAGAGCCCGGCAGGAGCGGAGGTTCCCCGTGTCCATCCACGCTCACTGACAGCGTTTCCAGCTCCCTGTGACGTTAAAACGGCACCGTCAGGATTTTGCGATGGAGCGAGTTCCTGCCCCAGTAATGGCTCAGGACACAAATCTATCACCCTTTTTAACAGCAAAACAGCTGCTAGATTGAGGACCCGATTCTGCAAACATTTGCATATTCAACTTAGCTGCCACCCTGATAACCGGTTGTGCCACCAGAAGGACACCCGTGCTCAAATAGGATTTCAGCCATAAGTAGGTCAGATCTGCCTAAAAAATACCTGAAGCTTTTACTCCCTGTACGGAATCAGCCATCTGCAACAGTTTAATAAGTCAATTAGTTTTGCTCAAACTAAATCTCTGTTATAAAACCCCCACACAATAATCTAAATGTATTCTTGAAGTAAACAAGATGGGGGGGGGGAGGGGGAAGAAGATGAATTTATGAAGTTTTCACTGGAATTTGACGCAGACGATTTTGTGACAAATTCACAGATCTGCAACAAACTCAGCTGAAGTCTGTGGTAGCAGTGGGACTGGGTCCAGATTTTTAAAAATTAAATAATCTTTTTTTTTAACCATATCAAAAACAGATTTTAGGTAAGAATTACATTATTTTTTTTTCAATTAAAAATTCTTGTATTTTCTGTGCTCCTTTCTTTCTGCCCTAGAAGAAAAAAAAAGGAAAGGAAAATGGATCATTTTCCTCACAAGTTATTATCGAGTATGCTTTTATTTATTTATATAATATCCTCTAGGAAATACAAAACACCTCTCAGCAATTCTAGGAACTGCCTGCTGGTGGCCCAGTGCTGTGGAAGGCAGAGTCCCTTCACACAGGCAGAAAGACAGAGCATCCATAAATCTCCAAGAGGCATAAACAGGCAGGGACACATAATCATCCATCTGACTTTCAGCCAGAACTTCTCCCACTGGTACAGAGATGCAGGGTCAGGTCACTGCGAGCCACCTGCCTTCAGCTCTCACGCCTGAAGAAGAAATGATCATGGAATATCCCATGTTGGAAGGGACCCACAAGGATCATTGAGTCCGTATTAGTGCAGTCCCCAAGAGCAGCAGTGTCTGGTATTCCAGCCACCAGAGCCCTTGGCTGTGGGAAGTTTCATCGCTTGCTGTTTACTGTGACTCTCATGTGCTGTTTCCTTTAATAGGTTTCTTTCATGGAGAGACTTACAGCTGTGGATGTATTGAAGCAGTTCAAAAACCTCCTGAGAGTTTAAAAAAAATGATGAAACATTTAGTAAAGGCGTAACTGAACAGTAGACTGGGGAAGATGTGGAAAATCTTTTTTCCTTAATTTTATTAGTAGTGTATTCTGGAAAAAACATATGCCCCATCTCCATTGACTGCCACGGAGAACTGGAAGCCTAATTCACTAACCCTTTATTAATCACCTCCAATTAGAAGCCTGATATTTTAGTAGCATTTGAACTTCAGTTTTCAAAAACTGTCAAAGAAAGGAAAACAAAAGCAAATATTCCTAAAATCTTTACCACTGGCAGGTTGCATACTGGGATGATTTCCCCACTGTTCTCTAGGTCAGCACATTTGGGTTTTTAGCAGAGACAGGAGCTCCCTCATACTGGTTTTTTGTGGTTTTTTTTCATTCAGTCTCCACCATCCCAGCTGTGTTTCACCTTGGTGCTCTTCAGTGCTTGGCCATCCCCACCTCAGCTCCCCCACTGCCTGGAAATCCTTGCAGAACTCTGGCAGGAACCTTGGTTTACAGTCAGTGTTCAGTGCCTCTTCTTGCCATTATTAACTCTTCCAGATGGCTGTTAACATTTGTTCTTGGATATGGCAGTGTCTCTGGCTTTCACAGCTGCTCTCTAAATACTATCCCAGTCAGCTCAGAAGAGCATCTCCATCCCAGTTCTTGAACCTCCCAGTACAAACCTTGCTCTGAAAATTATGTTAAAGCTCCATGCTTTTTTTAATCCTACATAATAAAACATTCTGAAACACATGTTCAGGTTAGCAGAGATGATATGTCTGCAGTTACTGGTGATCCAGCAAGCAGCTGTACCCCAGGACACTACATTATATTCACGCTTCTCACACCTGGATGACTGGGCTTGACATGCATGAATCAATAAAAGCCAGAGAGGTGCAGTTAGAAATCTCCATGCTGAATGAAAAATAGGCTGGAAAGACTCAGAGTATTTCACAGGGATGGAACCTCACACACAGGAGGCTCCTGCCCTTTGCTTTCCTTGGAAAGGGTCCAGCAGTGCTGTAAGGGGAAGAAGCCATGCCAGTCCTGCATCACTGCTGGGGGCTGAAGTTCTCCACAGGACCCTAGTGGAGCTTTAGTGCTCTTCACTTCGAAAAAAATTTTAAAAAAATTAATTGGCCCAAGTCCTAATAGGGCAAGTTTAAAAGCTAAAGTCCTAATTTCAGGATTAGCATTTTGTCCATCTAGAGGCAGTGGTTTCTTTCCTGTTTCTAGAAAGCACATACCTTGGTTTTTCACTTGAGTAGAAGGTAGGAATCTTCCCTGATGAATGGCAAGTGTGAGAACTGCATCTGTTAGATGTTAGATCTCAGTAGGAAAAGCATCAATATGTGTCTACCGCTCATTTCTACCTTGGGAAGGTTTTCTCAAAGGCCTTTGCCAAAAGATGTGTGTTAGACTTCTCTCAGCCTGCCTGAGCCTGAGTTCTGGTAAATTATTTTCTACAGTGTCATGCAAGCACCAGTCCAAGTGAATTCAGGCATTTGCTGCACACCCATGGACTGTAGACCACACTGTGCTGGAAAGCAGAGGATCCATGGAAGCATGACTGTGCCAGCCCCTCTCCTGAGCACATGGCTCTGAATCAAATTTTCCCTGTGGGAATGGGGAAACAGCCACTGCAATATGGGGACAGTAACTTAGGGGATGGTAGTGCTCCTGCTCCTGCCCAGGGCTGCAGCGCTCAGAGCCATGCCAGCCTTGAGGGGCTGAAAAAGACACTGGGACTTGTGTTCCCTTGGGATGTCTGATTTAAATCTTACTTTCACCTGCTAATGTGGAGAGGGTAAGGGCTGATCTCTTGTTCTCCTAGGCTGGACACGAAATGCAAGCCAGGTGTATCTGCACACAGGTGCGTGCCCAAAGAGTAAATAGTTGAAAAAGTATCTCTCCTTGCATGTGACAGAGCACAAAGCCTACAACCCATGGGTCATCCAGGCTGCAGCAGCAAGGGCCAGATGGTGGGGTCACCCAGTCTGAAGCGAGTTTGAGGCAACTGGTGATAGCACCAGTGCAATTTTTTTGTGAGCAGTTGGGTGTGGAAATGAGGTCTCGCACACGCGCTAGGAGGACCATATGGCGCTTAGCACACCAGATTTCCCAGCTCCAGCCAGGCCTCAGTCTCACACTCTACCTGTCACTCTTCTCGAGATCCGCACTGTCGAGGGTCACTTCATCCTCTCGGGGTCTCCATCAAATTTGTTTGCCATACATTATCTCCTAGAAAGGAGAGCTTGGTGCCATCTCTTGGATCTTTCTGTTGTTTTTAAACCCCCCAGTCATTTTGATTAGGTTTCAATATTTTCCCCTGGGGCTGTATTCTGCACCAGGGAGCTTTTCACTTTTTCCTGGCTCAGGAGAGTTCACTCACCCATCCCAAAGCCAATTGCCAGTCATTTTGTGGCTTGGTTTCACTTTTTTGGTGTGTTCACTCTAAAATTTAATAACAGAAGAGCAACAAAATATGAGGCCTTGGGATAGCCAAGAATTACTTTCCATGTGACCTGGAATTAGATGTGGGGATCCATGGGAGAGGCCAGACTCTTAGGTCCCAGCCAGGTCCTGTACCACATTTTCCAACACCCATAAGCTCCCCCAGCATTGCATTTTCAAATCCTGGGTGTACACCCCTGGCTATAAATAATCCTTAATAAACCTAATTTCCCAGGGAATCTCATTTCTCAGTTTTGCCTGTGTGCAGATGATAGGGCCAAGCATGGATATCAATTCCCCCTTACTGTATATTAAGGTAAATAACTTGAAATGCCACAGGACTGCAAAATATTCCATCCTCAGAAGTTGAATAAAGTCTGCATACAGAAAACCCACATGTGCTTGTTTTAGAGCAAAATAGCTTGGAAAAAATGCACATCTCAATGTGTTGCCAGACAATAAAAAGTCTTCAGGATTCAAATCAGCCAAGCAATGAGGCCATTGCTCATTATTAAGCTAAAGGTACAAAAGTATTTTTGAAAGGAGCTCTGTTGAATCAGCATTTGTTTTTCTAGCAACATGCACAATTTCTTTAACCAGGGTTATTTTCAGAGTACAGCATGAAAATAATTATGGAGCACTTTCTAAAGGTTCAGTGATTAAGGCAAGAGCAGGCAGCTGTTAGGCTGCACAGCTGATGTTGACCAAAAGTATCATGTCTATAACTAAAACTATCTTAGTAAGATTTCTAGATCTCACACAAGGCTCACAACTTTTTCTCTTCTGATCTCTAAGAATAGCTACAGAAATAATCCTTTGTGTTTCTTTTTGGATTTCAGTTATGTGCCTGTGAAATGAAATGAAAAATCATATTATTGAAAGTCAAATTTTCCCTAGTCCAAGAGGTTTGCCTGACTTTGCTGCAACCTTTGTTCCATGTACTAAAAGAGATCCTGATTTGATTTTTAAAATTAATCAGTTATTTTCCTTTTCCTTCCTAATCCTTCACTGCCATCCAGTCTTGTCATTTTTGATCCTAGCTTCCAGAGCACATTGTCTGGCTTTAATCAAAAGCATTCTGTAATTAGGTTCCAGCTAATTTAGCTTAGACTATTTAAAAGCAAAAAAAAAAAAAAAAATAACCTTGCTTCATGGTAAAACCCAGCTAAGTTTCAAATGAGCTGAGCAGGGGTAGCTTCATTTCATAAATGTATCACCAGCAACCAAATTCTTCCCTTAAAATCATGGGGATATAATTTGTCCTGGGCATTTTGAGGGTGATTTTGTACACAGGATCTTGAAGAGCACAAATGAGCGTGAGAAGCACCGCTGCAGTCATATTCAGTCTCTCTCCAAAAACCTGGGTCTGGAGCTCTAGAAGGGACACTGTCAGGGCTGGGATCCTTCAAATCCGACCTAGTTTTCCATTTCATCCTTTACCAAAGCAAATGTTTAAATGCTAGATTTTTTTTTTTCCCCCTTAAAGGAAGAGGGGAGTCTGTGCACTGGCTCCAAGGAGGAGCTGCAGAAACCAGAGCTGCTTTGGGTTAACCACAGAGGAAGGGGCTTGTACCACATTCTGGATGGAGATGATGCCCTCAGCTGTCCCAGCCCCATGAGGGACATGTCCACATATCCATGCCCTGGCCCACCAGAGCAACAACAAAACCCCACACCCACCTTGCTGCAGGTTTGCATGAGAAAAATCTCTTTTCAGGATAAGGTCAGGGCTAGCTGGTGGTGGGAAGGATTCGCCTTGCCAGCTCTGGGATTGAAGGAGAAATTCCACAAACCCAAACTCTGCTCCTCTGTACTGGTATAAAGCACACGCACATCAATTACATCCTTAAGGAGGGATGAGGTAGGCATACTGCATACCCACCCCTGTATCCCAAGAGGTATCTCTCCTGTCCTGTCTTTGCTAAGGGAGCATTTATTTGCCCCCCTCAGTCTGGATTAAAGCTTTGACAGCATGGTAGGTGCAAATCTCCTATAACACAACGTGGAAGAAGCAAACCTGCCAAAATCCCCAAATTCACACCAGCACAGCCCTTCAAGTTGGAAGGTGTTTTTCACAGCTGGTTGTGTAAGACAGCTAATAAAAATGCAAAGGAAAGGAAACATCCCAAACACCACCACTGTCCAGGGGATACCCATCCAACTCCCCATGCACCCATGGCCTGGAGTCAGGAGCTCGTGCTCTCTCGCTTCAGAGAACAGCTCCTTCTCCTTAGAACTGTGACTTGCTGGTCTAAGCTCTCACACAAACCAGAAGAGGAAAATTCAGCCTCTTCTCCAGCCATGGAAAATTCAAGATCACGTCACCCTTTCCAGAGGGTGCCCCAATAACAGGGCTGCAGATGAGGCCAGGCTGAGCGGCAAAGCATCATCTGGTGTGCAGCACAGGCAAGGTCACAGCGGCAAGGGGGGATGCTCCAAATCAGATCAAAACACTCAGCAGGTTCCACTGGTGAAAGCCTGGGCATGTGAGGCATTAAAGACCCACTTGGATGTTCTTGTAAAAGGCACCTAATTAGTACTTGATGGGTGGAGAGAAGAGTTTTAAGCACAGTACCAGTTCCTGTCATCTGCAACAGGATTTCAAGAAACTTCTAGGAAATGAGCAGTCCTCTACATCCTGCTTTTGGGGATCAGAAATATAAAATGAACTACACAAGTGTAAATTATGGGAAAGCAAGAATCTACAGCTCACAAAAAACTGCCTATGACATCCTGGAACATCAGCCCCCACTCTTGCCCTCCTTGCAGGCAATTCACACATTATATTTGCTTTCCTCACACTGACTACAGTTTTCCCAAGTGCTTTCTCAGGCTCTGGGGTTGATGAAGAAGCAGTGCTGTAAACCTTTGGGTTTTAATAAGGTACTTTCTGCATCTAAATGGTAATTTTGCTAACCATTTGTCAGCATGTGCTGAAGTCAAACTATTGGTAATACCTCAAAACAGGAGATTACTAATGTAATGAAATGAACTTTTTATAACAATAAATAATTTTTTAAAAAATAACTGGGGACCTTCCTTTCCATAACAGCAAATATAACAACCCTTTCTCATGCTAAATATTGTCTGAATTTCCTTCAGATCTGCAATCTGGCTAAAGCTGTTGTAACAGTCATGCTGGTTGCTGACATACTATTTATAGCAATGTTGAGAACACTGAAATCCATTCTCTGCTCCCAGGATTGTGTGTTTTTAAAATTGGGTTTCATCAAACTGGAACTAGTAAAAAAGAATCCTTTTTGTTAGGTTTGAAAAGATTTAAATAAAATAAAAAATAAATAAAAAAAATATTTAAAGAAAAAGAAATAAAAAGAGAGCGAGAGTGAAAAAAAACCCCACACACTTTTTTCCTGCCCATTTCAAATTTCAACAGCCTTTTCAGTTCACTTTGCCTGGCAAGGCACTCATAGGGAGGGCTGCAGCTCCCCCAGCACAGAACCAGCTCTCCCCAGCCCAAGATGAGCTGCACTGAAATTCAGTTCCCCACCAAGGACTTCCTGGCAGCTTCAGAGGTGCCCACAAAAGTGGAGCAGAGACTGGATCCTCACCAATAATCAAACCCTGGTCAGGCTTTCCTCTGCCCCAGGGACAGTGTGAAATGGGAAAGCCCCTCCTCTCCATTTGTTTCTAATGGAGTGTAGTTAATACTCCTAAAATTATTTTTTAAGGGCTGTAAAACACTGAGAGCCAGCCAGTGTATTTTACTGCTTACAAAGCAACACCCAGTTTTCATGAGGATATATTAGCCTTCCCATCTGGTTAGATACACCCTTTCAGAGTTGTCCAAACAGCACCCATCAGTTCCTAATGCTGCAGGGAAGGTGACCGTGGTTTTGTTTTGAAGAACTCAGACCCCACTACTTTGTTGGAAAGAGAAATATCAGGAGACCCTGCAGGACAGAGAGCAGGCAGAGACCACTAACGTAAAACCCATGGTGAGAGGGAGTTACCAAACAGAAGAAGCAGCGTGAAAAATGAAGTGGAAAAACGGGGATGGAAAGATAACAAAAAGGAATTTAAAACTCAGAGATATAAGCAAAACAGTAACTAAAAAGAAAGCAGACACAGCCCATCACAAAAATCCCAAATAGCTGCAGTTGAGCAGAAGGTAGAAAGGGCTGTGCTGGAGGGATTATATTGAGTTTGCTCCTCCCAGAGTTTTGTTAAATCAATCAGCAAGGGGTGGGGAAGATTATGGATAGTCCCCCTGCAGGATTAGTGCCTGTTTTTTGGGGGGGAGGTGACAGTGGCAAATAGAGCTTTGTGTAAGGCAGCAGTGGGTTTCACACAGAGCTATTCCAAAGTCTGGGGAGAACTGCTGAGTGTTTCCTAGTTCAGTCACCTTTATAGCTATGTGCCTCCTAAGAGACACAAATTTTTCTTTTCTTGCTGAAGGTAATTTTTCTTAGAAATGGCAAAAATCTTGAGTTTTGAGACCTTAAAAAAAGTAGTAGCAAAAGAGAATTCTGCAGCATCTTCTTTCTTTCTGTCCCCCTGCTTGTATGTTATCACCTCTTGTCTCTCTTCTTCAGACTTTGGCTTTTGACGACATTTCCTGCTGCAATTTTCATAAACATTTGAAGTCCTTCAAGGACAACTCTTCAGGTGCAGAAGGAGCTTGGGGCTATGGCAGCTCTCACAGAGTCAGTCTGGGGGATGGGAAACAAAGGCCTGAGTCTGTGAAATAATTTATCTGGGGGAAATGATAAGCTCAGGCAGTCTGAGAGCATTTTCTAGGCCTAAAGAAGAATGGGAGGCTGGAGAAGGAAATAAAAAAAGTTCCTTTACCCCCAGGCTGTTGTCCACGAAAGGCGGTGTAGTGACATTGCACTGCTTTTCTCTAAATCTGCCCTGGCAGAAGCAAATTCTGGAGCAGCCTGATCTTTATGAAGGCCATATAGATTATTTCAATGACCTGTGTATACCAGAACTTCCTGGAGAGGCTGGAGATCTCTAGAGAATCTCCATGTGTGCATAGACAGGGAATCACAGAGTGGTTTGGGTTGGAAGTGACCTTAAATACCATCCAGTTCTGACACCCATCATGGGCGGGAACACCTTCCACTAGACCAGCTGCTCAAAGTGGCCTTGGATGCTTCCAAGGATGGGAAAGTGTGTGTATGTATATATATACATATACATATATGTGTGTGTGTGTGTGTGTGTGTGTGCGTATTAAAAATATGTATATACACATATATATATACACACACACACATATATATATATATAAAATATATATATACACATACAGACACAGGGATATATATTTATATATTTGTACCACTTACTTTAGTGGGTGATAGTCCTAGCACTTAAAAGGAGCAGTGACTTCACTGGCAGTGTCTCCCCATAGCAAGCTATAAGGGACACATGTGACCAAAGCACCAAATCCAGCTGTCCTGGACTTAAGCAGGGAGCTCAGCAAGTGTGGCCAGAAGGACAGGGTCTGGCTATTCCTGTCAGACAGCAGCTCTGAGCCAGCTGTGTGATATAGCCATGAAAAGCACAAGTTTCAGGCTCAGTCTCTCTGGCCAGCCACAGCAATTCCCACATATCTGCTGCTGGTCCCTGGTCCAAGAGTCTGTGTAAACATCCCTGCACTTCCCTGGGTAGGTACCATGCTGTGGGAGCTGTCGGTATAGAAAAAAATGGGCAAATCCAGGCTTCAATGAGCAAATTTTGGTACTTTCAGATGGGGAGCTTGCTGTGTGGTTCCTGTCTGCTCTTTTTCTCCTGACTCTTCAGCAGCTGTCACTGATGTGAGAGCGGGCCTTGTGAAACGGTGGTTGTGGAGTGAGAGTTTGGGGCTGGGGTTTTGGTTTGAACCTGAAACCAAGTCTGGCTGAATGAGTTCCTGACAGAGAGGGACTCTTGGGAGAATGTTAAGATCCTCTACTGCAATGTAGGCTGGTTTATGGTTTCTGTCTGAGGCTGGATCTGACAGTGCCAGTAGTGTTTAGACTGAAAGCTCAATTGTGTTTTGACAACAGCTTTTCCTGGTGTGATGGAGAGGAGCATATCCCAAAATCTGTTTTGTTTTGCCCGGATTTGTGTCTCAGCAGTATTTAATATTCTGGGTTTGGATGCTCTATAAATAAAAGCCTCATGAGTCTTCATGGGACAGTCTCTTTCCTCTCCTCCTGATTTTAACCCAGGCACCCTGGAAATTCAAAATCCAAACATGCACATGAGAAAACTGGAGTGTGGCATCCAGCAGGATCTGTTCCCCAATCCTGCTGGTGCCCTGAGGGGAACCAGATCAAGGACAGGCAGTGACTGATGTCACCAGGCTCCTTTTGTCTCATGTGATGGAGGGCTGAGATATCACATGAAATGAAAGAAAATAAGAATAAATCATGAGGAATTTGTTTAAACAAGGAATTTTTAATCTTGAAATATTAATGAGGTCTTACCCACACTGGATGAACATATGTATATGTACAAGTACCTGATCCAGTCCTTCGTGCTGGAGGAAAGGATTTAAGAAAATCCATCATGGGGAGGTAACAGATTGAAGGAGCAAAGGGCAGGACTTCCCCAGCAGAAGGGCTGATCTCCCTCACAATTGTTGCTCACTGTTTGAGTGTTTGAGCCCTCAGGACCAGGACCAGATATATTTCAGAAGAAAAATCACGTTAATTGCTGTGAAAAGGTTGATATTAAATGTCTTATTGTGACTTACTGATTTAAAACCAGGGCCATATCTGCAGTGTCATATTAAACACACTATCAACTTAAATAATTGGATTAATTTGAAAATATCAGGTCAGGTGATTTAAATGCTTTTCAAAAACATTTCATAACACATTATTTTCCTTTGATGTGAAAGCACGGAGAAAGCTGTCTTTGTCTTACTGTAAAATCTCTATTGCCACAAACAACCATGTCACCAAATGAAGAATGCAATTAAGCCACTGAATGAACAAAAATAGAACAACATTCTTTGTGTTTTTAAAGGGTATTTTCTTTTTGTTACAACCCTTCCCAGTAATGAAAATTATGTGCACATAACAACAGGAGGAAAATAAATTCTTAGGATGATTTTCACAGCTCTCAAGCAGGACATCTAGTGCAAAATCTGCTCCATGTGAATATGAGAGTTGCAGGATTTTGAATGGTTTAGTTGCCTTTCATCTAATTCTTTTACAGCAACTCACTTTGTTGGGAGAAAATCCACATTTGTTTTGTAAAAGCAAAACATTCAAGTCACGGGGGGAAAGCATAAATTGACATCTATTGATAATAGTAAACAGTTCAGTAATACATGTTAAAATCAATGAGTTTTGTATTTTAATGTGGTAATTCCCTGATACTTGAGCTATTTTTTCTGTTTTATAATTCAGATGAAGTATAATTCCAATTCACAAAACAACAGTTCATTCTCATCCTCAATCCTACAAAAGCCTTTTTACACCTTTTTGGTAAATCAAAGAGGGCCTAAAAATAAGATTATTTTGTTGGCACAATATAAAGAATGCGGTATGAGTGAGAATCAGACCCCTTACCTGAAATGTATCAAAAAGAAAACCTGCCTGTTTTCCATGGTGACAGGATAATTTTTGCCTCTAATGGCCTGATTATATGCATATTTACATGTTAATCTAAACTTGCAAGAAAAGAAGTTCAAAGTGAAAATCAGGGAAGCCTAAATATTTTATAAATATTAATATTTTTTTGTTTGTTTTGTTGTGCAATTTGTCACAGAGGATATTTTTAGTCAAGCTAACTCTGCATTGCCATCATAATGCCTTGACATGCCTGGCTACACGTACCAGTCACCATCCCCATTCCTTGTTCCAGAGCCAGAGGGCACACGGGGGCTTTTTCCCACTGCAGGTTTTGAAATTCTTAGTGGGTTTGGGATAGAAAGAGCAAATTAAAAAAAAAAACCACAGTGTCCAGGTACTGATAAAAGGATTGGGGTGAGAAAGTTGTCACCCGAAGGCTTTAAATTGGTGATGTGAGCTACAGAGAGGATTTTGAAAGCACAAGTTTGAAACGGAGCCCCAGCATTTGGTGGATAACATGCCCCGCTTCCCACAGACCATTCCCACAGCGATTTGCTGTGTCAAGAGGTTGGGGCAAGCCCAATTTCTGTCTGGGGATCAGGAATTCCTTTCCCGGCTGCCCCATTCCAGCTCAGGGCGAGGCGCTGAATCCATCCAGCGCTGTCGCAGGGAGCCGCTGGCCCGGGGGAGGCTGCGGCTCCCGCCCGGGGCTGCTCCGTCCTGCGGGGCCGCAGCCGGGAGCAGCTGCAGCCGGTCTCCTTCTGATCCCGCACGGAGCTAAATCTGGAACAAGTCCTCCGAGATCAGTGGCGCTTCCCTCGCACAAAGCCGCTGTACGGCAGGCAGATTATCCCAGACCAGATGTCACTTTCTGCAGCCGCTGCGGTGCCGGCACGGTGTGGCTTTGACTGTCTGCACCTTTCCGAGCTGTTATGGGGTTCTTGCTCTCAACCTCAGCTTCAACACGAGGATCCAGGAGAGCCAGCTAGCATTTATTGTTTGTCTACCTTATTTTTTCAGGAGCTCAGTTTTGTTGTTCATAAACACAGGCCTGGCACCTTAAAAGATGTTTTGTTAAAATAAAGCTTAGAATCTTCACAGTCAAATTTAGGATACAGAGGGATCAATAGTTTATACAATCTTAGGGGTGAAATCTTTCGTTTCATAAAAAAGCCTGAAACTGCTTCCCAAGCCACCACAACTCTTAAATATCCCTAAGTATTTCAAGGCTCGTGATTAAATCATGAGATCTGTCAGCACCAGAGTGTGCAGAGCAGCCCCTTTTAATCTCTCAGCAAAACATGATCGTTGCTTTTCATCTCCCATTCCTTGCTCTGGCGCTGGCCAGGCACAAACTATTTTCTCCTATTGAACAGACTTTTCAACAGAACCTAACCACCCTGAGGTCCCAGGTTCCTTCCTGGCATCTCTCTGCCCCTCCCAGAGGGTGTGAGCAAATGAGCTTCATCCTGTCCAAAGCTCCTATCTGGGCAATTCATCTTTTCCTCCTGAATGAAGGAAAACTTTGCCTGGCTCTGTGTGAGTGTATGATTTCCAAATCTGGCTGCATTTAACTCACAGTGAAGCAGAGACATGGTTTTTTACTTGTATTGGAGACTAATTTACCCTCTTGGTCATGTGTTGGGTGCTATGGGAATGGAGAAAAAAATGCTTTGTTTGAAAGCTTTGCCAAGAAAACCAGGTCCGTGTTGGATGCTTAGCAGATTTGACATTTGATTTTCTTCAATTGCATTTGCCATAGGTAATTGTGTCATTGCTGTGGGAAAAGGGATGTTTCTGTAAGGGCTCCTGTGCAGAGCAGAATACACTCACTTGTGCAGGAACCCTTGAATTTGCACAGATAAAAGATTCTTCCTAAAAGTCTGTGCAGCCAGATCCTGTCACGTACATTATTGAGGAAAGCGAAAGAGAGAAGGTGATCCAAACATGACTGGATTTGGAGATTTCAAATCATTTGCACAATGTTGGTCCCTCTGTAATCAGCAGCAGAGCATCTGGACCCCTGTTTTTTGCAGGCTTAGAAGAGCAAAACACCTGTATGTCCAATGAACTCCTTTTGCTTTGGATTCAGGCATAGAAAGACATCAAAATAACCAGGGATAGCAAGTAGCTAAAATACACATTATTTTTCATTGTATAGACTCCTTACTGACACTATGCATATGCTTTCTCGAATATATTTTATAGCGGTGACATGAAAAGCTCTCTTTGGAGCTATTTTGTGCAGGTAGACTTTAATTTGGGGAGAGAAATGGAGCAGACATCTGTGCTCCATTACATAGCTCGAGTTTAATTTTGAACAGAGAGAAATGGAACAGAGGACTGTGCTCTGCTCTGTAGCTGAAGTTTAGGTCTGGGGAGAGAGGACAGAGGTTTTTCCCTGAAGTTTGTATCTCTTATGCCACCTGAGAGAGGCAACATTTGCCCGTGTCCCTGCAATCCGTGCTGTACCCTGACCATGTATAACCTCATAGGGAAAGGAGCAGGAATATCGGACATTCTCCTCTGGCATGTGTCATATTTCACAGCAGGAGTTTAATGCCTAGCCACAATATTTTTCTATAACACAGCATGCAAGTCAAAATTCCCAGTGCTTTCAATTACTGGACATCTGAGTGAGGAAACTGCTGCTGATAGGATTAGGAGTGGTGCAGGGTAAGTGGCACGCAGTGACCCGTGAGGACCTCGGAGCAGTTCCAGGAGCTGATTTCTGTGCAAAGCAGGGCTGTGCAGTGAGTGAGGGGTGGCCAGGGTCCTGCTCATTGTACCAGGGTCAGCTGGGCAGCTGTAGCTGCTGTTTGCAGCAGAGATGGAGTATTGAATTCTGTAGGAGTGCGAGAGCAATCCCAGAAACTATTGTTGGTGGCAATAGGAGTCCTGTGAATTTCCTGGGGGCAGGGCAGGGTCTCTGATTCCCCGCATATTTCGAGCCAGATATTGCATCTTCAAGCTGTCACTGAAGGAGACAACCTGTGTCTTCTCTTGTGCTTATAGACACAGCAGCATGAGATCTCATTGATGTGGTGATATGCTGCTGGTTCTGGGAGCTGCAGCAGGTCTCCATACGGGCTGAGCAGCTCGGTCACACCGTGTAAATGTCAGGCTGCACCAGCCATGGCATTCCTTTGGAACGATCGTGCATGCCATGATATGGAACTGTGAACAACAACCCAGTTATCACTCATTCAAGATAAATATGATTATAGTGTCCACAGGTAACATGCAAGAGGTATCAAAAGGCAGAGCAAAGATGGCTCACAGAGTCCGGGCTCTCTGGCTTTGTTTGGATGGGAGTGTGGTTTGTGCTTCCCCATCACAGAGCGTAGTTTCAAGCACAGTGAAAAAAGAATCCCTTAGATGGGCTGATGCTTTAGTACTCTGGATTTGAGAATGAGAACTGATAGTACAGGTGAATATACCCTGGAGCATCACAAGGAAAAGCAGCTCACGTTAGGTAGGAGGGACAGAGATCTCTGACTGCCACCACACACCGTCTTAAGCTGTGGAGCTCCAGGTATGGTTGGGGTATTTGGATTTGCCTTTCATGCAAAATTTAGGTGATAACTGGTGCAATGAGTTCCCAAGGGGTTGCAGTGAGGACTTGGAGATGTGGTACCTGTGAGGAGAGGCAGAAGGGAGGAAAATTGCAGCCCACTTGCTTCATCTTTCTGGTGTAACCACCAGAGGAGGTAAAAGGCTTCTGCAGCCTTCAGTCACTTATCTTTTGGCAAAACACAATCCAAAGAGATTTTTATTACAGTAGGAAAGAATAAAAAACAATATCAGAGTGTTCTAAGAAATGAAAAAATGTGATGGATAACCAGTCAATAATTGGCATCCAACTGATAATCTCACCTGTTACAGAATTTTCAGTGGCCACCACCAAATAAAATAATACAGAGTAAAAAATTATTTTTGAAAATCAGTTGCACTGGGAGGATGCAGAGATCTGGCAGCTGAGGGGCAGCGGAGCTACCATGCATCAGCATTTTTTCCTAAAACTCCCAAGTGCCAAGGTGCCGCTGGCTACCCTTAGGTAGTTGGATGCCTTAGGGGTTTAACTGTAATTACTGGTCTACAATCTGTGTTCAGGAAAGCTGTGATTCTAAGTCGGTAAAGTTTTCTGATTCCTTAGTCCTGTGTTAGGCAGTAGCAGGTGGCTTGGGCTGTGCATTGCATTTACAGGCATTCCTCCAAGGCTCCTTTTGCACTTCTTTCTTCCATTTACCTATTACAAAATGAAAACTTTTCATGAGTAACAATCTGAGGTGGAATAACTCACTCCTGGTTCACCACAGAATAACCTCAGCTCATAACCTCACAGTAGGGGGAGTTATTCCCCTGTGTTTAGTAAGTGGGGCACTTTTTGTTACCTCTCTGTGGGTAGAAATATCCTCTCAGATGCAAAATCTGTATTCCCTCACAACAAAATTCAGCAATCAAGAGTTTGACTAGCTCTTAGTGATTCCAAAATGGATGGCATAATTAAATGATTTAAAGCCTGCTGTAATCAGGAGTGTACAGTCAATGAATATTCAAGCTGTTCTCATTGTTAGGGATGATAAAGAAACATCTTCTCTTTAGGTGGGTTATTTTTTATTGTCAAAAGAGTCATCCAGAAGATGGTGCCACAGTTCTGCCTGTGAAATGAACGCCAGCCCAGTAGAGAGTCCTTGCACAGAAAATAATATTTCATAGAAATTTAAGAGCAAACTTATTTTCAAGGGCAGTTCAGAGCTCCAAACCTGACATTTAGTCTGTGTTAAGGCTCTTATTGAAAACTAGGGCAATGTATCTTCATTGCTTTTGCTCTGTGTCACTCCAGGCAAGGTCAGCCAGCACAGCAAGGAAGAGAAAACCCATCCTATCTCCCCATTCCCTTCCGAAAAAGGGACAGATCTTTGGGTATTTGTTAAACTGCTTGTTCTGGGTAGCAGCAAGACATCAAAAGTGGTAAATAAGATGAGGACAAAATAAGCCTTGTTCTGGATGTTTTATGAGGCTTCAGTGGCAGTAGGAAGTTCAGCAAAAATAGAGGCTGTAGCTGTTTCTGTTTGTTGAGGGAGGGCAGCATTTCTGAGGCTCTGTGTCACTGAAGAAAATGATGATGTCAAGCCTGTAGATCCTTGTAATCAGATTAAATAATCAGATTTCCATTTCACAAAGGTTCGCGCTAACATAGAAGGACAAAATGAAAACCGAGATTGGTATGAAGCAAAATCTTTGCTCCTACCAAAAGCAGGCATTTAATTTTTTCTTCCATTACAATTTTCTGTTGTCTGAGGTCTCTTCTCTGTAGCTCAAGCAATTTGTCATCCGATTAGTCTGATGAAGCATAGAGAAGTCATTTGAACTGTAAATTTTCTGCAGGCAAAATAAAATGCAAACAAGAAGAGCTTCCTGTGCCTGCCAAAGTGATGATACTCAGAATACAAATAAGAAAAAGCCATGCTGACAGCATAAGCTATTTTTATATTCTGTCATTGGCTCCCGGGCATGGCAGTTTGAACAGGACCGCATCTGTATTCCCAAACCCAAATAAACCATGTAGTCTTAAGTGAAGTTCGTGTCTTACAGAATAGCTGTTTAATCACAGTGAAAGGATACATTGCAGGAAGGATGAATCATGATGTTGATTCACACTCAAGCTGTACGTTTACTGTTCGGCTTAACCCGGACACAACAGCTCGAGAGAGGAGGGTTTCCTGCTGCTGACAGGAGACGTGCAGGAGGAGCCAGCAGGGACTTCTGTGCTGGCAGCAGGAGCTGATGACACTTCACAACCGTGGTTCAGTCCTGGAGCTTTTAGAAGCCAACGTCACGACCTGGCATGTTGTGGCTGGGCGCAGCCGCATGGGCATGTTCGGGGTGTGGGTCCCCTGCCACCCTCCCAGGTGACACCCCAGCCTCCCCAGGGTGGCTGGATTCATCACCTGAAGGTCACCTCCAGGGCACCTCGCAACAGGGCAGCCCCCAGTTCCTCACTTGGATGACAGAGATGGGGAGGGATGCTCGGCTGGGGCTGTCCTTTCCCACAGCCTTAGCAGCTCTCAGCCTTGCTCTCACGTGGCTCCTCTCTGAAAAGCAGCTGTGGCCTCATTCCCTTCTATAAAACCTAAGGCATTTAGGAAACACAAGCTCTTTTCCAGAACTCTTACACTGCTGAATTATTGTACAGACATATGTCACGTACTCATTACCTGCCAGGGTGCACTTAACAACTCTGGCTAATTGCAATAACATCTTGCTCTTATAAACTGTTTGCCACTGCTGGCCCTCAAAGTCTTTTGGGAGGTCAGTAGCATTAGCAACAGGCAAGATTTCCCACAACAAGTGGAGCTGAAAGGAGCACTAATAGGACTGTAGCTAGCAAATGGACCGTGCAGTGACACAAAGGCCTCGATCCTGCAAGTTCCTCCAAAATAATTCTCTGGCTCATGTTATTGGAGCAATAGGAGACTTTTATGATGCAAAGGAACTGCTGCTTAT
Organism: Pardalotus punctatus; assembly: GCA_013400915.1. Classification (NCBI taxonomy): domain Eukaryota; kingdom Metazoa; phylum Chordata; class Aves; order Passeriformes; family Pardalotidae; genus Pardalotus; species Pardalotus punctatus. The sequence continues at coordinate 298,337 of VZTX01000274.1, read as the reverse complement.
GAATTTCAGGAAAGTAATCTTTCTTTCTCCAGATAAGCATCACAGGACAGCTTCTGCCAAGCCAGGGAGTGTTTTACTATCCAGGCACTATTAATTTGACACACTACAATATTAGTTAAGTAATTCTCTCCTCCTGAATTAGAAAATTACTTCGACCTCTACAACAAATAACTCTGCAAAGCCAGAAACTTCCCTGGATTTGCACAGACATTCCCACAGCACTTTGCACTTCAGGAAACCATCCTTTGCCTCAGCAGGGCTTGGAGCAGCTTCACACTGGGGCTGAATTTGGCAGCCAATCATCCTGGATGAAACTCCTTGTTCAGTTAAAGTGGGGATAATAGCCAAGCCTGTCACCAAACTTAAATATAGTTCTTACCTTAATTGGGAATAGTGGCTGAAGGCTTTGCTTCTCCCCTCGCTGTCCCCAGCATTTGCTTGGCTGACTGCTCAGCAGCTGCTTGGGCCATGTGGTTTTCTGGCAACTGCGGGGTGTTCACTCACTTGAGTGGCACCAGCAGCCCCGTCGTGAAGGGATGATTGATGATCTGATCAGAGCCACGACTGTGCTTCCACCCACACTCGCTGCCAGTCCCTCTCAAGAGAGAGACGCCGTGCTGCCATGCTCTGCTTTGGTGAGTGAGTGCAGCAAAACACACGGCGAGATGAGTCCATCAGGCTTTTTTCAGCTTTGGACAGGCCTGGCTATGACTTTATCCCGACTTTGCTTCTGAGCAGCTGAGTATGTTCAGGGATGCTCCCAGTGTGCCCCAAAACCAGGAGCTCCCTGGCAAACTGCCTCACACCCTGGATGCTCAGGGTGGATATCAACTTGTATATAAAAGGCTATAAAAATTAAACTGGGTGAATGACCCAAACCCAGGGCCTGTAACACCAGTGATCTGCCAGGCCCCAGAAACCTTGTGAAAACAAGCAAAAGTAGATAATTCCCATGCACACTTTTTGAGAAAATGGGGCTTTTTGGTAGGAAAGAAGTACATCAATGGATTTTTTTTTTTTAATCAGCCATTTCGCTGCAGGAGGAGGTGGGATTGGGAGTTAGGCAGATCCTTTCTGGTGCTGGGGACTGAAAGGTCCTGTGTTAGGAGATGTCAGTGTTGTGGTGACATAGCCAGCATGCAGTGAGGGCTTGTGGGAGAGCTCTGAATTGTAAATCCACTTGCTGAAATCCACCTGACTCAGGTTTGAAAGAAAGGAAGGAAAAATAATAGATTATTAGCACTGACTTTTGCCTTTTTCAGTAGGACTTCATCCTGCAGGAGAAAAAAATGAAGGCAGAGCTAATGTCATGGATAAAATTGAAGCCCAAACCTGATTTTCATGCTCTATTTATTACAGTAGATCAGAGGTTTTGTATGAGATCCTTGGGAATGTAAAGAACAGTGAGTTTGTTAGAGCAAAACAGCAGTTGCATATTTTCTCCTGCCTCAACACAAAACTCAGCTGTTTTCTCAACCTGAACTGGGTCCTTGTCCAAAAACTGACCTCACAAATGAAGATCCTTGTTGCTGGCTGGGAACCTGACCCCAAATGCCTCACACAAGCCCAGCCAGCTGCGGCTGGGCTGGAGAGCAGCCGCTTTCCCCTGCACTGGAGGGAGGATGCATCACCTTGGGCACTGCAAGAGGCATTATTTGGTGCTCAGGTGGTGCTGGTGCCAGTCCAACCTCTCCAGAGTGAGGACATTGAGAGCCAACAGCCTGGCTCACCCGGAGACCCCCTGGCTGGGTGGGTATGCCCTGAGCATCAGGCACCTGCTAGAGCCACGACTCAGTGCAGGAGCTGCCTGTGGGCACTTTGCAGAGCTGCTGGGCAGGTGTTGTGGCAGGGCAGGAGGGAGGCTCCCAGTCCCAGCTCCCTCTGAACACCTTCCTTCTTTGCCCAAATGCACCCAGAAATAGGGGCCCTGCTTCTTCTCTCCATACAAGTTCTTTCCCCAGCGATGCTATTGTTTTTTTGGCTGTTATTTCAGATGTGTGGTAACTCACTGGTGCGGCAGTTAGGAGCACACATCCACTCATTTTCTCTTTCTGGGATCCAGCTGGGTGCCTTGGGGGTGTTAGAAATCCTCTAACATGAAATTAAACCAAAAATCCCAGCTCCCAGTGAGAGCTTTGTCTTTCAGGGAAAATGGCCCCACTTAGCAAGTTATCTGTGAGAGTGAGTAGGCCGTGTGCCAGGAACGCTATCAGCCTGCTATCGGCTGCCTGCTGAATTACTCACTATTCAGTGACCTTTCAGCAGATTATTGGAATTATATTGAATTTCAATGGAGGATGCTGGAGCCTCCTTGCTTTCAGGCCTGCTCTCTGCCCTCTGTAAAATCTCTGAGCTGCCAGCACAAGCTACTGGTCCAAGGCAATGGGAATGGCTCTAGCTGGGCAGCTGGTGTGATGCCTTTCCATGTGAATGATCCATCACAAAAGTTGTACTCTGAATCCAAAAGCAGCAAGATTGTCATGATCAATATTCACCAAAAGGGAGATTTTTGGTTGTCAGCAGCAGAGGTGCAGCAAGGCTGGGGCCTTGCCGCGATCGCCTTGGCAGGCCCTTTTCAGAACCAGCCTTTCTGGAGCTCGAGGCCCTTCAGGTGTCCTGACCCTCACCCTAGGCACAACCCTAACCCTACCCCTGGTTAATTACCCGACCCCACTACCTGGGTTTTCCCTATCAGAAAGATGTAGGAGCAGCAAGGTTGGAGCCTTGCTGTGATTCCCTTGGCAGGCCCTTTCTAGTGCCAGCGTTCCTGGAGCTCGAGCCCTTTAGATCCCTCAACCCTAACCCTCGGTGTAATCCTAACCCCAGCCCTAGCTGGTTTCCCAAACCCACTCCCTGGGTTTTCCAGCTCAGAAAGGTGGAGGAGCAGCAATGTCGGGGCTCTGCTGCGATGGCCTCGGCAGGTCCTTTCCAGCCCCAGTGTTCCCAGAGCTCCAGGCCCTTTAGATCTCTCCAGCCTGACCCAGCCCCTGATGGCAGCTTGCCCTGGGCCAGAGGAGCTCATCACCATCCATGGCACAGCTTAAAAAGTGTGCAGCTGGAAATGGAGACACCATTTAAGCCCTGGACACTCAGATCCAGGGGTTTAACTCAAGGTTCTATTCTTCTCTCTTAGCGCAAAGGAGAAATCTCCACCAGATGCAGTCAAGAGGTGAAAATCACATTAAAGTTTACTGGCAAAAATATCAAAATCAAGCTATCAAAAATCAACGATCTTTGGCAAACAATGAAATACAACACTTAATTCAACATAAAACCACTTATCATAGCATTACTTAGTGGTAATTTAGCATTTACTTAGCATAAACTTAGCCCAACTGAGAAAAACCTTTAAACTTAGGAAATGCTATGTCACCTAACAGTTTCAGGAAAAGAGAATTATGAAAAGAAAGAGAGGCACATAAGAAGACATCTGGTACCGGGTTCTTTTTGTGGGGTACCTCATGCTGAGGTAGATGCAAACGAGCTGATCTTTTCTTTAGGGGTCTGCATTCATTTGCACAGAAGAAGGAGGGTTTAGATTGATATTTCCTTAAATGAACATAACAGAAGGTGAGGAGGAGAGAAAATAATTAACAGATTCAATCACAAAGTTGCTTTCAAAGCTCTTCACAGGTACTAGAGAAAGAAAGTACAGAACTGATGGGAAGATTTTGAGTGTGCCGATGGTAATAACAAATGGTCCCAGGTTTGTTGAGTTTGAACAGGGGATCTTTAGGTGGAGATGGAGCTGCTTTCCCAGCTGGACAGACTCCTAACAATGCCAAAGAGCCATTGTATTGTGGATGGATCAGCATGTAGAGGAAGGAACACAAGGCCTGTGAGCCATGGCTTTTGAACCCTTCCAGCAAGAACTGCTGGAAAATTCCTCCTGTACAAGAGTCTCATAGACTTTCTCATGATTTTCTGTCCTTTTGAAGATTTTTTGAGAGTACTTGGAACTGAGCTGAGCTGTGATGCAGAGACTTGCTGATAGCAGAGCCTGTTCTCTGCTCTTCCCTACCTGTGCAGGCAGCATTAGAAACCAGGACTTCAAACATCTCAACTATTGATTCATTACAAGACTGGGGATTCGTAGCCCTGGACACCACTTCAGTGCCAGTAACAGCATCATTTCACACCTATTAACTGCAGAAGCAATGTTCAAGTGCTGAAATACACAGTGAAGGCTTCTAAGCCTGTAGTTCGTGTGATGGGCAATACGTCTAATAAGCCAAACTTCATTTTGCATTGAGATTCCAACAGTGGGGAAACTGTGTTTGCAAGGTTGCACTTGTGTCCCTGCCTGGGTTGTGCTGGGGTGAGGGCCTGGGAATGGGGTGATTTGCAGCCTGTATTGGAGCTAAAACCAGCCATCTTTCCTTTCCCAAAACAGTTTAATTTGTAACCCACTTATGCAGGACATAGGGTAGTTGTACACTCATTTGCGTGAGCACAAACACATAGTGTAATCATAGCTACATTGCTAAGAATTACACTAAATAATTGCATGCATATTAAACTACAGCCTCACAAACCTGGCAACACTTTCAGGGAAGAACAGCTGTTATAAAAGTCGGTACTTGGAAAAAAAAATTAATACTTAAATTAACTGAACTTATTATTGCAAAGCAAGTGAACATTTCTTAAGTTTGCCATTTAGCAAGTGTAACCATTTAAATCGGGGCTGGTACTAATGGCCAGCAGCCGTTTTGCTCGCCAAAGAGCGTAACTCTGACTGCGACAGGGCAATAGGAATGTACATAAATATTTAATGCTAAAGTACATGCATTTGAGTTGTGTTTTCCTGCAATTTGCTCAGCTGCCACTTGATGGGGCCGAACGTCTCCTTTTGCGACAGGAGCCACTCGCTTCCCCCGCCGGCCGGGGATGCGCAGGAAGCGCTGGGCAGCGGCCGGGGCCATGGGCGGTGATGGTGGTACCCAGTCCCCGTCCTTTAAAAACATCGTCATGCTGGGAGTCTGTCACTCCACCCCAAATCTCACCGTGCTTCCCTTGCCTCCTCCTGCGCTGGTTCATGGTGGCACATAAAATTGCTCTCTAAACCCTTCTGCTTTGCCCAAGGAAAAAGTGGTACCCGTCCCGCAGCTAATGGCAAAGGGCTGGTACGGAGCATGTGGCTCTTTTGGACAGGTCAAGTGGCCTCGCAAAATTCCACTCACATGGATCTGACTTCCTTGAAGAAGCTAGGGGAAATTGTTTTCCTAACTTTACTTGCTGAGTATTTCCAAAACCTTTCATGAAATCCTTGCCAGTAGATCAAGGAAGTAATCTTCCTCCTCCCCTCAAAGCACCTGGTGTAAAATATCCAGTTTGGATTCCTCCAGTTGAAAAGGGATGTGGAAAAATAGGAAAGGGACTCTTGGAGAGCTGGTGAGATGGCAAGGAATTACAGTACATGGTAGAGACAATGTGGAACACCACAGTCTGTAGATATCTGTGCCGGGGCTGCTGCTAAAAGGAGCTGTTGTGTCCTGCTCCCTTCTTGCTGGAGCAAACAGCTCTGGAGCTGCAGGATATCAGCTGGGCTGACCACAGGCCTGCAATTTGTATGGCCTTACATGTTCTAGAAGTAATGCAATGAAAGGCATGAGTGTCAAGGTGAATTAGAGCATCCAAACCCAAGCCTTGTACAGCTACACCTGAGTGGCCCAGGAAAGTCACACACTCTGGGGCTGCACAATGGGGCTGCAGAAAAGGTAACACAGTGCTTGGAATTACCTCTGTCTGAGCTGATGGCTGAGTCTGAGGCTCAGACATACTCAATAAAAAGCCAGTATTCCATTACATCTGCTCTAACCTGGAATGTCCTTGGCTGAACTGGCACACATATGAAAGTCATACAATATGTTCATGAAGAATAAACATTTGAGGACATGAAGGAAAAAAAGAAAGTAAACCAGTGTCTGTGCACAGGTGGGGTGCATAGGCTTGCAGGTTATTTCAGCAGTTCCATGGTCCAGAGTTACCATGTGGTGCAGCATTCATGGTCTGGCTGAGGGTCAGGCCTTCAAACTTCCCACTCATTACTTGGCACCGCTTTTGGAGCACAACACCCAGCTGGGCCAACATCGCTATCTTAATACTTTGCTGTTGGTAAAGAAAGTCCCTGATATTGTACAAACATGCTGTATGCTGGCAGGCAAAGGAGTGGTGCTAAATTGCATCAACTCTGAATATGAGTTTAAACATAGAGCTCTTTTTATAACACCAGAACCGTCTCCGTGTGGTAACTCAGAGATTGAAGCTCATTACCAGCCCATGGGAGGAGCAAGGCAGGATGGCAACCACTGAGCCAAGGGATCATGACTTATGAGGGAGGGGCTAAACATAGGCTTTTTCCTCCCCTACATGCTCACAGCTACTTGCAGTCAAGTACTTCTAATTGCTTCCACCAAAGTTTATTACTTTGAGTTACTCAACGGTGAATTGTGACTTTTTACATGGGCAGATAGCGATAGAACCAGGGGGAACAGTTCTAAACTAAATGAGGAGAGATTTTGATTAGATGTTACGAGGAAATTCGTTACAGTGAGTGTGATGAGGCCCTGGCATAGGCTGTCCAGAGAGGCTGAGGATGCCCCCCATTCCCTGAAGTGTTCAAGGCCAGGTTGGACAGGGCTTGGAGCAACCTGGTCTAGTGGAAGCTGTCCCTTGCCCATGGCAGAGGGGTTGGAACAAAAAGATCCTTAAGGTCCCTTCTAACCCGAACCATTCCACAGTTACATGATTCTCTGATTCTATATCCCTGTCAGTCAAATAAAAAGTTGATTTGCAATCCAAGAGAAGTGTGGCATGTTTAACAGGTTTGTACATCCACAGATTGTTTTGTGATGGTGTCCCCAGGAGATATGATTTGTTATGATAGTTAAGAAATGATTGTGTGAAAACTGGATGATGATTCCTAGAAGCTGGTTAAAGGTGAGTAACCAGCATCTATTTTGCACAACAGCAGGCTAAAGAGATGGTAAAGGGGCGGTCCTCAAAGAGCAGAGCAGGCTTGAGCCTGTTTCATGTATTCACAGCCTCTGAAAACAGTGTAAGCTAATCAAGTTTAGCAAGGAAAGAAAGCTCAAGGCATTTTCACAACAGAGAAAATCTGACCACTGGGGAATAAATATGGGGCATGATTTAGTAGAATCAAAACACCAGGTAGTGCTTTTAATGAGCACTTCTACTGTAAGTAAAGGGTTTATTATTTGGAAGTGATTGCACTCCATCTGTCTGTTGCTAACAGGCTGAGGGATGTGAAGTATGGATGAGGGAATGGGAATCAAGGATGCAGCATGGAGAGAGAGCTTCTTCCAATCCTAACATGGATCTAATGGACACGGGTGAGCCCTGATCTCAAATAAAGATGTCCTGAGTGGGAATATTGAGATGCTGGGGGTGTATGAGAAAGGTTGGTGAGAGCACAGCTGCTTTTGCTAAGCAAAACCAAGGCTGTGTACGGTGTTTGAGGGAAGGACCTCGCCCAGCAGCCCCAGCTGTAAGTGGCACAGTGCCTGTGGGACCTGCCCAACTCAGAGCACAGCTCTCTGCCTCAGCAGGTGATGTGGCTGGTGACAAGCAGCGTGGCACAGAGGGGGCACAGCATGGCATGTCACCTCCCTTGGCCCCACCGAGCACAGCTCTGCGTGGTGCTGAGACCTGAAGGCTTTGCTGGTCATGGGGCTGTGTCCAACAGCGAGGCTCTGGGCAGTTTGCCAGCCCTGGGGGGCTGGGGTGAGTGGGAAATTAGGATAACTGGCAAAAATAAGCAGTTGTACATTAAGTACAAAAGAGCAATACTTGGTTGATTAACTTTCTGGGACAGCGAGATTGCTGCAGCTGAAGGGGCAAAGCGAGTGCCTCTTCCAGACCCCTCAATTCCATCCCCAGGTGATGGGGACACTGTCGAGCCTGCAGGTGCCCATTGTGTTGGCAGCTGAGGCTGTCACTTCGCTCTGCAGGTCCCTCTGTGCCTCCCTCCCCTCAAATGCTGGCGCTGAGAGGGGAAAGCCTCCGCAGAGGGATGAGCACGGCTGTGCGTTCACATCCAGCTACAAGAGCAGTGCCTGGGGGCTTCCAAAAGCCAAAGGCCTCGTGACGGTGATGCTGGCTCTGCTCCTTCCTCCTCACCCTCCTCCTCACCGTGCAGGCAGCTCCCATTGGCTGGATGCTGCCTCCAGGAGCAGGAGGGATGCAGGGAGTCGAGAGTGGGGCCGGATGATGCTGCCAGCAGAGCTGGAGAGGCTCTTATCAGTGCAACGCAGCACCCAGCCATCCATATTCATTTCATCCCCAGTCATTTTGATTTTCTCTGGGTTTGAGAGAGCTAGCAGGGGACTCCCCCTTTGAAAGAAAGACTTAATAATAATCTTTTTCCATTTCCTCTTTCTGTGCCTCAGAAACAAAGGATTATTTTACATAATTTACACGATTTGCTTGGTAGGATATCCGAGGCTGACCTGGAAATTAAGACATTTTGAAAAGTAGCTGGTCCTGCATTATTCCAGGTCTCTGACTGGCTTATAATGCTTTGGGAGCAGCAACACTGTAGAGGTCTGTAGAGGGGAGATTTTTATGAAAGCAAATTTCGGGCAGCTTCATAACATCTTCCATGAAGGGGAAGGTAGAAATCTTTCAGAGTGTTTAATGAAAAAGGCTGTACTATCATCCATATCTCAATTAAATATGTAGGAATTATTAATTGTATAGAAAACTCTAAAAATTTTACCATTTATAGGAGCTTCTATGAGCCTCCCTGTCACTGGCTCTGCCACTGCTGGTGAGCCCCCATAGTTGCCTGCAACTTTCCTTCTTCAAAATGTTCCTAAAATGCCCATCCCTCTGGGAGGTAAAATGCAACCCTTGCAGGGCAGCCCTGTGCGGCTGATGCCAGTGAGGGGTTACTGTCAGCCTGCCGTGGGGCTCTTCTTTTGATGTGCCTGTGCTAATTTTCTGAATATCAAGGCCTGTATTTCCAGGCACATTTACCATCATATAACTGTTGAGTATTTGTCAAGTACCCTGTCACGTACAGTACTGCCCCATTGATTTTGATTATGCTCAACAGCAATTGAGCATAAAGTAACAGTGGAATATTTTTAGAATTCTCTGTACAAACACTGTTCAAATGTCTGTACACTGTCCAACTATTTGTAGCAACATTGTGCTGAGTTTAAAAAAGTGAAAGGTTCATGCAATAGTGCATCAACAGCTTGCACAAACTTTCCTTCCCCCAGCCTGTGGGATGCCATGCTTTCAGGGCTTTCAGAGTTTCATACAGTAATGCATTTTTTTTCTCACTTTTAATGAAGCATCACTTAAAAAGTCATGACAATATAAGTACATGGCTGGTTTAAGCACTGCTTGAGTCTGTTGGTTAATCAATAGTATCCTTGTAAAAATAGCATCAGCATGCCCTATTTCTCAACTCTTTTTTGGTTTGCATTTCCTCCTGCTCCTTCATCTGCCAGTAACCACCTCTTGACGCTTGTCAGCCCTTTGGAGTAGGTCCCTTGTGGGTCTCTGAGAGTATAGAGCAGCGAAAGCCTACCCATGCTCAGAGAGAAAAGAAAAAGTCCTTTTTGCTTGGAAACCTGCCAACATTTCCAAGAAAACTCTCATCCAGTTGAGGTTCACGCCTCAGTTCAGAGAAGGCAGCTGGGTTTCAAGGCAGCATGTTTGATTTGCCCCTGCTGAGTGAGGGCATGCTCCTGTGCTAGGGATTCTGCCTGAGACAGGGATGTGGGAATGGCTCTGCATCAGAGCACTGCAGAGGTTTGCCCTGGACTTGTTTCCAGAAAAGCCAGTTCTGCCCTTCTTCTGGGTATTTTGTAGGAGATTGCTGCCTTCATGGGAAGTGTTGCTACCAAACAGATTCTCGTTCTTACTTCGCACAGAACACAGGCTAAAATACCTTCTAAAAAGGTCTAGTTTTTACAGAGAAATGAGGAGCAGGGGACTTCTGAAGAGTTGACATGATTTCCCTCTTTGAAGCAAAGTAAAATTTAAAACAAAGGGGAAATTCTTTGTCCATAAGGAGACAGCACTGATTTTAAACAATAATTTGTTAGTGGGAAGTAAAAAGAGTCTTAAGCTGGGAAGTGAGAGGGTCTCTCTCTCACATCTGCAAACTAATTTTCTTTTTTCCTCACCACATAGCAAATGCAATAAGAAGGCTCAGAAAATCCAGATTTGGTTCAATTATGCCCTCTGCTGCTACGGGGCTGAAACAGGGTCCAGCATCACTCAGACTAACAGCATGCAGCTTTGATTTGAACGCTCTCCTTTGGCTCAGAGGCTTGAAGTGCTAATTAAAACCCTTTTCACTTAGAAGACTTTCCTGGCTCTCTTATATTCTCTTCCCTCCACCTAAAAGTGATGATCCTTCAATACATCAGCATTATGCAAGAGGTATCACTTGACTACTTTGCTCAGCCGGAGAGCAACTGCTGCTGCCATTTGTATTGGCAAAGAGAGCAGTTCAAGACATGATGTATTAGTGAGGGGCCATCAGCAAAATCCTTGCATAATTTATTTGAAGTACAGGAGCGCAGCTGGAGAGGAGAGGGAAAAGAAGAAGGGCCAAGGCTTTCATCTGGTGGAAGGGGTTCTCTACTCAGTGCTTACAAACTTGCAGCTGAAACAACTTGGTTTGGCCTTTTTTCACTCACAAAATACATTTACTCCTCTCAGAGCACAATTTATTTGTGGCATTTGAATTTATTTTAATTGTGATGTATTTATTTATGTATGCAGGTGTTCAACAAGCATAAGTGGGGAGTTTTGCAGGGAAAGAGCTCTTATGCAATATTCCACATTCAGGCACATTTGGGCTCTTCAACACCCCAGAGCAACATATAATGTTACAAAAACTCACATGTCAAGGGAAGGAGCGACACTACTTTTGACCTGTGATTTCTCTGCTTCTTTGGATTTTCATGTCCCAAGGCTCTCTGAACACTTGGTTCTTCATATGCTGTCGTCTCTCTCCCAAGTATGGGAAGTTGTTTAACTTGTTGCTGTCTCTTTCTTGACAGATCTCAACACCAGCAAGTTTTCTTATGAAACATATACAGTACAAAGTGAAGACAACTCAGAAATACTGAAATACCACCCCAAAAACCTGCAGAGATTTAGGAAGACAAACAGACAGATAGACAGACATGGCACTACAATGAGCCCCAGCCATATGAGCTGTGACATGTGAAAGACAACTGAAGGGAGATTGGGAAGAGGCATTAAAAATACTCTGAAAAATGATGAGGATGTCTGAGATGGTGAGAGCCACTTGGAAGGGTAATAAAAAGGAAATATATTATAATGAAAAATGGAAGGGAGAAGCAGTTTGCCCATTGCTGCTGGCACTGCTGAGCAATGCGAGACAACCGAGACTTTATCCCCAGCCCGTGTGATGCTCAGGCACTCGGCACCTTCTCAAGCTGACGACCAAGGGTGCAGATCAGGGCAGAAGTTTATGTAACACAGGAACACACAGCATCGATTTTCAAACCCAAGGGGGCTTCGGCGCCTGTCATCGGCGTCTAGGAGAAACATTCCCCCCTAACTGGCTGGTTGCACTAGACATGATGAGGGTGTGACAGCTTCGTGTGTGAAACAGCAGCGGCTTGGCTGAGTCTCTGAAAGGCTGATACAATGGGCGCAGCTTGGAACGTATCTGAGCAGATAAGGAGAAAAGAGAATCGTGTCATTAAGTCACTTCAGTATTTTACACTTAGCAAACATCTTAGAAGGTTCCTGTTCTTACACATTTTTAGGAAATGCCTTTAGGAGAAGGACAGATTAAATACGACAGCAGGTGAAAAGCTCTTTTTCTAGCATTGACTGAGCAGTGTAGGAAGCCTCTTGGAGCCCAGGATGTGTTGAGGTGCAGGGGAGGGATTTAGCTCATGAAAATCGTGCGCTTAACCAGAGCACAGTTAGAGATGAGCCTGAAGCATGGAGCAGTCTGGCATTAGGCAGGATCCAGGCTGCGCCCTCCCCTGTCCCCCACAAGGGACACGCACTGGGAGCTGCTGCCAGCACAGCTGTGCGACGCCCTCCCTGTCCCCCTCCCTGCTCCTGCAGGGCGTTCCGGAGCAGACAGCCCATCTCTGCAAAATTAACAGGGAACCAGACTGGGACGGGGTGGCGTTTCTCAGAGAAGAGGCAGAGAAGAGGGAGGAAAATAAGCACAGCTATAATGAATTGCACCTTTCCCTCCCATGGCTGCACGCAGCTGGTCTGATGCAGACTCGCTGCCAGCGATCCTCTTCCTGCTTCCCATGGCCGGCAGACAGGTCTGGGTGGCAGGAGTTGTGGAGACAGCCGCTAGCTGTGCTGGTTCTGCTTCTGGGAGGTGCCAGATGCCGCTGAAATCCAGGAAATTGAATGGACAGGCAGATGTGGGAGCAAAGCAAGAGCGGGCCGGAGATGCTCTGAGAGAGCAAAGGCTTCTTGTGCAAGGGTGTTGGTGACTGGGGACTTTGCTCGCCTTTGCATGGTGGGTGCTGGGTGCTGAGGGGAGGGGGAATGGCCATGGTGGTGGGGAGAGGAGCTTTGGTGTCCCCGAGGTGACAGGGACATCCCGGCAGCGGGGGGAAAATCAGCTGAGGTCGTGGCTCTCTTGTTTGATTCAAAGTACGTTTTCCCATAGAAAGCTGATTCCTTCTCACCTTCCCAAGGTGGAGGAAGTTTGTTCCAGACAACATCAGGGAGTGAATGCCCAAGGTCTCTGGGGTCAAAAGTCAGTGGAGAGATGCAGGTTCCGTGGGGATGCTTTGTGCATTATCCACTGCAGACATCGGCGTGGGCACGGCCCCAGACTCCGGGTGCTGTGTCCCCCTGACCTGTCTGGGGGGCTGAGTGGTCCTCTGGCTCCCACCCACCAGGAATTGCGCTGAGAGGGTTGTTCCCTTGCATGAGCTGTTTCCAAAATCTGGCAACTGGAGTGGGATGTGATGATGCTGGAGCACTGTGCTGGTGAGGGTGCCCACAAGCAGCACAGTGCACAGAAATATGAACCTTCTGCATCATCCCAGAGGCTACACAGGGACCCACAGGCTGTGATGGTGCTAGTGACTCCTGTCAGCTTGGTGAGCAGCTTTCATCAGATGTTCATGATGACCTGAGCTGCAGTGCATTATAAAAAGTACTCCAAATTTATTTTGGTGTTTTTTTCTTATACCTCCCTGTTTTCCCCCTCAAAGTGCATTTTTTTACACTTCCTATTCCTAAAATTTACAATGGTGGGGTAGCTGCTATTTATGAACAGACAATGCTGTTGAATTAGTTTTAAAAATTCACCATCAAATTCACGACATTTTTAAGAATTCTGCAGTTACATCAGGTGATTAAAATGTACAGGGCTCTTCTCAGACTAGCTCTGTGCTCTCTTCTCCCACAACCTGTGAAAGAACCAAGACAGTCTTCAGTGTCTATAGAAAGATTGTGCAGCCTCTTCACAAGTCTGCAGGTGAAAATGAGCCCATTTCACCTGAAAGCCTGAGAGGATGCTCAGCCTCATTTGCAAGCTGAGATAGCCAGCATTATCAGCACTTCGGAAACCCAGAGCACAGCAGATGCCTCGTAATGTGCAGGAAAAGACAAAATGTCTTCCAGAGGCGGATTTTCACAGCCCAGCTCTGTCCGAGTTTGCATCTTCCTGGGAGAAGGGATCTGGGTCCCCAAAGGGGGTGGGTGCGAGACGAAAGCTCTGGTGATGCTCTCGGGTTTGCACAGTCTGCAGCTCCCTGCTGGCAGCTGCCACATCCCCAAAAGCAGCGAATCTGGCTGCTTATCATCCCTGCCTTAATCACCCCGGGACATGAGAGGCATTATTGATATCCATGCACCCAGATGGCTCCCAGCCGCCGTCCCTGGCTCCCCGTCGGAGCTGCTTTCTCAGACCAACTGGCTGCACTGGGCATTATCTCAGAGACACAAGAGAACCAGAAGACACAGCAGACACTTTTCAGCATTAAATAAATGCCCAGGCTGCAAGGTGCTGGAGTCCAGGCAAGCCCTGCCCTTCCCATCAATAATCTTTGAATGGGGCTTCAAGTACAATAATTACAGAAAAACGGGGATTTTTATTCCAGAAGCACATTTTTCAAGTGATTCAGACTCTCTCTGATCTGATTCGTACTTTTTATCCGAAAGAGAATTGAGGGAGGAGAGTGGTGAGGGTTGGGAACGTGTCACAGGGGTCAGGCTGTGGGACACTGCTCCTTGTCCTTGCCCTGAGCTTAGCAAGCAGCCTGTCTCCCAGACCAGATTCCCATCTGATGGACCACACGCCTCTGTCAATTCAAGGCAATGCAGGGAGTCTCACAGCGGGCAAAGCTGAGCAGATGGGGGATCTTACATCATCTGAATTTCAGGAGAAATGTAAGGTTATCTGTGCCTTATAGCATGCAAACTTCATTCTCTTTAATGTTCCAGACAGCACTTGTGAACAAGGGATGCTTTGGCAGTACCCTGGATTCAAACGCAAATCTCTTTTTTCTCGCAGTTAGCTTTGTGAAATGGTTGGCCCTAGTTTCTGTTTAGATGTAAGATTTGCAAGCTATTTTACCAGTAGATGTATTTATTTTGCAAGAACAACTCCTGTTGTAATTTTCAAACCACTTGTACAAATTGTGAAGCACAGCTCTGCGCTCCAAAGATGCGATCCACCCGTTTGGGCTTTTTATTAGGTACTTCTTTTTCTGACTCATCAAGCTTCCACAAGTCTCTTTGCATTTACTTTATGGGTTCCAGGACTTCCTAGTTACAGTATCTGATCTCATATTTTAAGTTCTACTCACACAGCTATTAACGCCACAGTTAGCATCTGGACCACCTTAATGTTGCTCTGGTGGTTTCCTGGCTCTTTGTGCCGTGCTTTGAAAACAGCAAGCCTGCAGATAACAGGGTATTTTCCTAATTGACAGATGACATCTCCCCGCTCTGACTCTTTGCTTTGGATCAATTTGTTCGCTGGTTTTATCTGTACTGTGAATTACCTTATGAGCTCTTATGATAATGGAAGTTCCCATTCTGATGGTGTTTTTTTGTCGGCACTGAGGATAAGGACACAAGTGCTGCTCTGCAGGTGAAGCCCGTCCTCTCTCACTGCTGTCCCCACTGACAGAGGTCAGAGGGGTGGGAATAGATGGTCTCTAAGGTCCCTTGAACCCAAACCATTCTAAGATTCTGTGATCTACCCAAAGCAGAATCAAGTGCTGCACATGCAGACATGCTTCACACCATTTTCTTTGTGTAGAAAATGTAAAAGGTCTTCATATGGGTTTTAAGGAGAAAGAAAAAGCCATAATTGCAGAAGATGTTAACATGGCTGAAAATAATAACCTAATTCAAAAATTGCAGGGGTTTTGAGTGATCTTTAGTTTTAAAATATGTTTGAGGAGGAGGGACCATCTATTTTTGAAAGGGCCATGATTTCCATCCCAAGAAACACGTACATCAGAAAAATATCCAGAAAACACAGGAAGATATGCAATGCACCAAAACCCTTTATATTTTCTAAAATATTTACATTTAAACACTACACTTCTGTAAATTACTCACCCTTAGATTTCCATTTCCATAACCTATGCACAACAAATATTACAAAAATTGGTAATATTAGGATAATAAAGGATCTTTGTACTTTTTTTCTCCACAGATGACACCTCTCTGACCTGGACATTCAATATAACAAGTCGATCAGGGAAGAGGCTCCTGACCCAGAAGGGACCAGCAGCTGCCTGGAGGCAGAGCCAGGCAGCTCTGCAGTGTTGCTGGTGGGCTGAGGTGTGTAGGCAGCAGTGCTCAGCCCTGTCCCAGCACACGTCAGATCCAGGACCTTGAGGATATTTCAGTAACTCTCAGGAACATGCTAACTATTTCCAGGAGCTGTCTAGCCCCATGCACAGATCACAAAATTGCAAGTGCTTGTCTCCTAAACTTTGTTTAAAAGTTTCTTAAAATCTGTCTGCGGCATCTCGCCTTTAGATGTAATTAATGAGTGTGCTGTGCACAGGGGTAACTGCTCAGATCAAAGCTGCAGCAATTTTTTTTTTCTGTTGCAAACAGCAGCATCTCCAGAGCTCTCTCGAGTCACTCCATCTTTATTAAATAGGCAGAGCCTTGGCTGATGAGATTTGATAAATCGAGGGCCAAGTTGTGGGCTGAGGTGTGTGTATCTCCAAACATTCAGTTAACCACTAATATAAGGAAAGGGGGATGGATAAATATAGAAACCTAGTACATTAACTGGCAGAACATTAATGGCAAAGAACAACATACAAGCTTATATTCCCTCTGGCTGAGAAGGTAAACTGCATTTTTAAGTTATGACAAACTTAACATTTGTTATTATCTATTATTATACATTTGTTATTATCTATTATTATACTATATATCTCCTTTAAAGTATCCTTTAGAAAGCTCAGCTGTGGTCAGAGTCTAACCGTGCTCTGAAGAGGTTACATTTTAAGTCCCTGACATTCAGGATAATATTTCCTGCTGTCTTGGTTCTGTCAAGACAGAAGTTAAGCTAATTGGGAAAATGTCCATCTGAGTGTATGGAGGAGTGTGAAATGCAAATGTGAAGATTCCAGGTATATATTAGGCAGCATCCTTCCTAGTATCCATCTCAAGTACTTGCAGAAGATGTCCCTGTGAGGTCCCTGGGGTGTGCTGGGCAGCAGGGCTCTCCCCACAAGCAGTGGGGCGCAGTGGGGTGTGTTCCTGCACTGGAGACACATCTCTGATGCCCACACACATCCAGCAGGCACACAGAACAGCCTGGGTAAGGACTGGGCAAAATCTGTGTCCCCCTGTGTGTTTTGCACACACCCTTGTCGCCCCAAAGCAGGTGAGAACAAAGCAGCCCCTCCGCTGACTGTGAGCAGGGGCTGCACATCCCTGCTCTGCCTGTGCAGCAGCCCCGGGAAAGGCGTTCCTGGCCCTGGCCCCATCCCTGCCGAGCTCTCCCCTCTCCCCTCGGCACTCTCTGCCTGCAAGTGCCTTTCTGCATGCTGGACCAGCCGTCTCCAAGCCATTATTCCTCATCAGCATGTGCCACCATAATTAACAAATGTGATTAAGAAGTGCAGATGTGCTGGTGTTGCACCTTGTCACTATGGCAGCATTTTCTTTTCTCACTTGGTGTTATGAGCTAATAATTAAAGCTTTATATTTTTAGCAGCTTCATGTAATTTAGAGCCAATTTGTCGTGGCATTCCCTGATGTTCTCTTCATCCTCATGGTACCTAAGCCAGGCTGCTGCCACGCCAATCAGTAGTGATTTTGTACTTAATTACTGCATCTTGAAATGACAATTAGGTTTAAAATTATATTGTATAAAAACAAACTTATGTTGAACATACTTTTCAGGCTAATAGGAAGGGAAAAAGGAGAAAGCTGTCTTCCTCTTTTCTGGTTTTACAAGGGTTTTTAAAGTTCTTTTCATAGAACCATGGAACAGCCCAGGTTGGAGGACATCTTAATAGATCATGTGGCCCAACATTTATTCCTTAATATCCATCATAAGCCAAAGAGCCCCCAACCTGTCACGATATTTTACTTTGCAGATGTTATATGGACATAGGAATTACAAGTGGTTGAAATAATTATTTACAAAAATAAGTAATCTTTGGTCCTCCTTGGATGCATAACTGTAAATTAAACTCAGAAGAAGAACTGATGAGAGCTTTGGGGCTCTCATTTAAGACACGGTTTTAGGGAGAGTGAACTGCAGTGAATAAAACAAACTGGGTAGCAAGAGGCTCCAGAATGCTGCTTCACCTGAACTTAAAAAATACAGTGATTATTGCACTGGCCAGGAAACACTGGGCTGCAGAAAAATGGGAATCTTACTGCCAGCAAAGAAATCAGTTGACTCAGGTGCAGTGTAATATTTCAGCCTAATTTATTTACAGGTAAGTCCCAACATGGACAAGTATTCGAGTATTAGAAGGCCAAAGTGAATTAGGTAAGGAAGCCTTCCAAGTTCCAGAAATCAACTTCTGTTGCAGCAATAACCATTTCTGAGGAAAAAAGCCAGCAGTCCCGATGGCACAAGGGGCTGCTGTGGATCAGTCACATAGCATGAGCCTGCACTCTGTCTTTTTGTCAGATATGAGTCCCCTCTTCCCTCAGGTTGCACTCCAGACAAAGGGGTTTATTATCTGCTGCAGTCTGATTAAAACAGATGACAGAGCACTGCACAGGACCTTGTGGACCTCAACTTGAACTTAATTATGGATCTCCCCAGGGTGCAGTGAGCCTCTCTTGTGGCAAATATTTGCAATCAAACACCACAACCAGCCCCTCTCCAGCCAGGTCTGCACATCGCAGCCACGTTTTTGTGCTACTTCATCAGCTCATCCAGCACCAGCCTTCATCTCTATCTGCTCTGGTCTTTCTTGTACAGTTTACTTACAAGGTAAGCCCAGGCTGCCCAGGTATCAGGTAGCTTCATGCATGGAGAATTAGGAGAAAAGGTCCCTTTCTTCTGCAAGTGAGTCCTTTTGAAAACCCAGGATGGGCTGAAGTGATGGTACTTTTCCCAGTCTTAAATCATACCATCAACATCTGGCTCATTTTGTGGGAGCTCAATGCCTTGTTGCACCATGTGGATTAGTGAAAGCCTCCATTTATTATCATTATGTCAGTAATGTACCTCATCCACTCTCTTTGCTAATAGCTCCAGCTATTATCCTAGGTTCAGCTGCTTGCTTGGGATAGGAGGCTTGTGGGTGTGCAAACCCTTGGGACCTGGTGATACCTGAGGGATCCACAGCCCATGAGGTGGAGAGAGAAGCTTCATCAGCAAAGGTAATTGTGGCCCTTTTACAAGGAAAACAACTTGTGTATTTAGCATATACCCTGCAATCTCATGTAAAATCCAATATAAGCTCATGGGTAAGCGTAGCTGCAACTGCAGTGTGGACTTAGATAATAAAATGTAGGAGGTTCATTTTGTTTGGTTGGTTTTTTATCCCTATGTGCACATTTCTGGCTTACTTTGGCACTAAGAGGGGTTTAGGTTATGAGCTGTTTTTGTGATTCCTCATGGCCATGATGCTGCTGGAACCACATCAAGGGGTCTGTTCCTCTCTGTTGCTCTCCCACCACTGCTGTCCAAACTCCCCCACTCAGGAAAGACATGTAGACAAAAAGAAGATGTATTGTGTGGCTCAGCTGTGTACCCAGTGCATTTAATACACTGGATTTTAGACAAAACCAATCTGGCTTAACCTTCATCCCCTTTTGTCAGGATTCCAAGTCTTTAATGTGTGAAAGTAATGATATTTGTGTCAGGTGAGGTGCCAGGGCTGTGTGGTTCTGAGGCCAGGAGCTGGTGCCAGCAAAACCAGAGTCACTGGGCTTGGGACACCTACACTCCTCTCCCCAGTGACCAGTGACAGCAACCTTTGGAAAGCTTTGAGCAGCTGTCAAACCCCCTTGTACAGGGAAGGGAGAAAATCCCATCTTGGCCTGGCTCTGGTGGCACTGCAACGTGGCACTGTGACAGCACCATGACTAAGGAGACTCAATCTTACATAAAACTTTAAAAATGCAACTGAGCCCCTTGCCCCACTCCATTTTGTATAGAAACCACACAGTGCTTCAACTTGGCCTTCACAGCTTTCCTCCCCTCCCCAGCAGGGCACAGAGCCAAAAAACCAGCGAGAGCCATCACGGCCTTTGAGATGTGCTCAGATATGGGGAGTTTTGGAAGGGCAGTTGGGACTGGAGGGGAAATAGGACAGGGAAGGCTCTGATGGCTGCAGGACTGGGCTCATCACACAGGCTGGCTCTGGCACAGACTGCACTGGGTTGTGGCAGCTGCTGCACGGTGCCCATTTAAAAGGCACTGCCTCATTCTTGGTCCGCAGCTTTCATTTCAGACTGTTAGTCCTTTGTTCTCAGCTAACATTGTTCTAAATACTGTGTTTTGCAGGGGCTTTTTGTGAAACTCCTTCAGTATCCCACTTTGAGTTTAAAATAACCCTATTAGTAACACCTTAATGATAGTTAGACTACCTACATATGATTTGTCTTCAAGGCATTGCTCCAACTTTCGGAAATCTTCACAGTGGTTGTTTGAGGCAGGTGCTCACTGCAGTATTTTGAGACAATTCTGTTAAAAATGGAGATGATGCAACAAAAATTGGTTGATTCTTAGGCCTGGCATCTGCTCAGTCTTTACTGGCACCCAGACCATTCTCTGTACTTCAATCTATCAGAGGCTCTTTTGGGTAAGATGACATAATGAAGCAGGCTAGAACAAGCTAAAAGTCCAGCAGAGCATTTCCAAGATCCCACTGGCTTCAAAATATTTAAGAATGTGACTAAGTCCTGAACAGGTGAAAACATTAAGCGTTGTCTTTTGGCTACTTATTCTCTCTAATGTCCCTCGCTAAGTCCCAGACTAAACCACATACCTTGTTTATGGGATGTACTCAGATCCATTGCACATAAATTTTCCTGGCCACCTCTAAGCCAGGTTTTGCCATCCCTGGGGTCTTTTGGAAATAAGTTAGAAAACATCCAGAGGAAAGCAACTGCTATATTTTGCTGTTGTGCCATCACTGCAGTTGGGTCTGAGTAATTCCCATTGCAGCCCCTTTTCAGTTTTTGGAAAATGGAAAAGCATTTGATATGTTACCATAAGTTTTAGCCTAGAGAGGAGATTGAATGCCAAGCGGAAAAGTATTCTGTGTGTAATTAATTATTGATATGACTAGACATGGTATCGGCACATTTTAAACAGCCATAGGACCTGAGCCTCACAGAGGAGCACTTGAATGGGAAAGAAGTGAGAGGAAGAGCTCCCTTGAGCTTGATGTTGGTTGATTGGGCTCTCCAGTTTGAAACAACAGGCTATCTATTACCCAAAAAAAGATATTTTTATGTTTCTATTCCAAAGAAAGAAGTTTAGTGTTGTGTATTTTCTGTATAACCTGCCTCAAGGCATGGGCTGATCTTAGGAAAGATTTAAATCTGGGGGAGCTCATCTCTCCAAATTGATGTTAAGGTATTGACATCCTCCCACAGCTGTGAGCCGGCTTTCCTCCGTGCCTGTATTTCATTTGAATTCCCTGGAGGTGAAACTTAGATAAGGAATAATAAGCTTTGTGATTCATTGCTGCTTGCATGTGGAGGAGAAAATACCCATGCAGAGGGCCCTGCACAGCACCATGGAGCTGTAACTACACCAGCAAACACCGGGGACTAACAGCACCTGGCCCAGCTGCAGTGGAAAGCACAGACCTATTTTATTCCATTTGCTCATCAATGCCTTTGTGATGGCCATTACTAACAAAAATTCCTTATTGCATCTTTAAATGCTTCTCAGGAAGGCTGGCACAACACGGGAGTAGCCAGTACTTGCTGCAAATGCAGAAGCATTTGGGATTTTCCAACTTTTTGCTTGATCAATTCACATCCATTTTAATTCTTCTAATCATCTCCTCCTGGCACTTTGCCACCAGCCACTGTGGGAACTGGACCTCAGTGTGGCTCACCCCATGCTTATAGGGAGGGAAATCAGTGGACAAAGTTATTACCATTATGGACAGAGAGGAAGTTGTTCTCCATCTCCTGACATTTTCCAAGTTTTCGTCCAAATGAAAACATTCCTGGCTTGTCAAGCTGAAAGCAGAAGTCAGCTCAGGTCAAATGACTTAATACATTTTCACTAAAAGGAAATGCTTTTGAAAAGACCTCTGCATGGAGAAGACTGAGGTGATAAATTACATGGACTTGAAAGATGAAAGTTTTTTCAAAATGAAAGTCAAGGTTGCATTTTGTTCAAACACAATACTACAGCATCTACAAACCCATCTTGTCATTATTTTTGTTGGAAAAGCTTTTTACTGCAGGTTTCGGTTCTGCTGAATCAGTTGAAGAAAATCCTGAGATGATTTAGCTGGCTTTTGTTCTCATTGAGTTTAACAAGAGATCAAAAAAGTGGACAAACTGGGAGGGGACACATGTGAGGGCACCTTGCCCAGGTCTCTGGGAATCCAGCCCACTCACACTTCCAAAAGTGACTGTTCCACTCTTTGGCACTCGTGAATTGAAAAACTAACTCAAAAGAAGGGAACAGAGTGCTCTGCTTGAAGACTTCTGTCCCTACAGGATTCACACTCGTGTCCCTGGAGGCTGGCATTGCCCCTCACGTGGGCATGGGATGCGCCCCAGCCCTTGGCATGGCAGCACCACCCCCAAAAGCTCAGTGCTGGAGGGATGCAAGGCTGTGCCAGCCACAGGTGACCTCTCTGCTCATTGGGAGTTTCTGCAGGCAGGTTCTCTGCTATACATTCAGAAAAACTTATGCTGGATGCGTCACTGTGCTTAAAAACAGAATATGGCACCATGACTCATTCCATATAAACTTGTTAGTCCCAAACACAAAGAAGTGCTTAAAATTGTTTGCTGGAAAGTTTATTTCCCTTCTCACAGAGCTGAGCAAATGTCACAGCACTGAATAACCCTTCCACCATTCTGTGCGTACAGTTTTTCTTCACTTTGCTCTGCCGGTAAATTAAAATGGAAAATACCTGCAGGAGATCCAGCAATTTTAGTTGTGCTGTGGAGTGTTGAGTGCATTGGAAGGTTGACCTCTGAGACTTCCAGTAATATCAATGAATTGGCCCTCCTTGAAAGCCCTGTTAGCTCTGCATTCTAATTCTTGAGGAGCTGTTTGAGTGGTTTCTGCATAATGAAAATTACAGCCCCCTATAAGGCTAAATGCAAACATGCAGATCCTTTTGTTGTAGCCAAACATCTCAAAGGCTGTTTACAAGGGTGGGTTAACACTGAGGTTTTCTGAGAAACTGAGAAAAAAAATTGTCATGCAGTGAAGGCAAGATGTGTGAAGCCAGGCTGTCCTCCCTGATCAGAAAAAATGGCAGTTGTTTGCCTAACAAGGGAGAGTGAGGGGACAGCCACTCACCTTGAGGTGCTCACCCACAGTTTCTACACAAATGAGTGGGGACTTGTCTGTCCCACCAACATTCTGCATGGCACTTGGGAACCCTTGGGAAATGTATCCAAGGGGGTCCCTGTAGGTCCCTGAAGAAGGACTTTTTACAAGAGTAAATAGTGACAGGACAAAGGGAAATGGCTTTAAACTGAAGAAAAGTAGGCTTAGATTGGACATCAGGAAAAGACTCTTTCCTGTGAGGGTGGTGAGGCACTGGAACAGGCTGTCCAGAGAAGCTGTGGCTGGCCCATCCCTGGAAATGGTGAAAGCCAGGTCGGACGGGGTTTGGAGCAACTTGACCTGGTGGAAGGTGTGCGTACCCATAGCAGGGGGGTTGGAAATTGATGACTTTAATGTCTCTTCCAACCCAAACCATTATATGATTCTGTGACTCTGTGACAGTCTTGGTTTCAGGACAAGAAACCTGCCCACCCTTGCAGGAAGGGAGCCATAATTCCTTCTACATGGGAGAGATGAGGCCTTTCTGCTCCAAACACAGGGCTTATGGAAACAAAAAGGACAAGAAGATTTGCCATTCTCTCAGACCATGACATGGACATGGGAAAGAGTGTGCCCAAGGTCTCTGTCAAAACCTCCCTCCCCTTTCACAGTGAGAGCCAAGGTCCTGATGCTCTGACTGTCCATGTGCAGCGAGGAGAGGGATGGAGGGAGATGCCCATCATCCATCTTCTCCATCAGGTCCAGGGACCTGATGTCCCACCAAAGGTTGCAGAGCTGCTGCTGGAGGCAGAAAACCCAGAGAGTGCCTATGGGGGAGAAATGGCTTCGAGACAGGCACAGAGGAAACAACATTAATTTAAACAGAAAATGAAATTAAACAGAAACTTTGAAATGCAGGAGATTGTTGGCTGTCTCACCAGGAAATTACTGTCCCTTAATGCAGTTAAGTAGCCAGACCCCAGGGCAGCTGGGCAGATCGCCCAGAGCACAGAGAGCTTTATAAAGAGGAATTCTCTGGATGAGTCCGAGCAATGGAAGGGGCAACATGAGCAGGCACAGTTAGACAGTGAATTGTTGAATGTTTAAAGGGGGCAGACACCTCCACAGCATCAGATCAACATCCTTCCATCCATTTGCAGGCTGGTGGGAGATGGCTGATGTTCATCCTTTGTGCTTTCTCCTGTGCCATCTCTCCAGGGAAAGGGCTGCAAATGAGTTTTCCCGGCCCAAGGAGCTGTCACAAGGCAGCGCTTTCTGCTGGCACTTTTTCAGGTTCATGCTCCTCCTTCTCCCCATGGGCAACAGGCACCATTTACCCCAAATCTCACACTGACCCTCTCTGCAGCTGAGTGTCTGCCTCACCCTCTGGCTCTCCAGCAGTTTTAGCTTTGAAATTTTTCGATGGATTGCAGCTACTGAAAGGGAAGGGCTTTCCTCATTCTTTCCTCTTAAGGCTGAAAATGTTGAAGGCACTGGACAGAGGGCACAAAAAGCTTCTGAGTGGAAATGACCATGAAGAGAGATAAATGGATAAAAAAAAGGAGTTAGCTTTGTTCATCCCCATTTGCAGCACAGTCCAAGTTATGAACATCTCCAATGACAGAGTGTATTAGTGATAACCCTCAGGAACAGGGGATAAAGTTTATCATTGAAAACAGTGTCATTTCACAGTTAGAGAACAGAGCAGAGTTAACTCAGATGGCAAAAAATATCAGCTGAAATATCTTGTCCTTTTCATCTGTAGGTTGTTGTTGAATGCATATTTCCTATAAGAAATAGCAGGTAAGCTGGAAATGGTCTTCCATAAAGTTCTAAGCTTTCTGTAATTCTTGAACATATCTCACCAGTTTACAGTTATGTTCATAATTATGCTAATAATCCTTCTTAAATACCAATTTAAACAAAAATTCCAGAAACTGAAATTAATTAGATATTTCTGTAGATGAGTGCTGAAGATCTGAGAACTTGAATAACACATACTGTAGTATGAGAAATAGCAGCAACCTAATAATACAACTGCATAGTAAACATAATGGAAATGAGCAAAGAGCATTGAATACTTAACACAGCTCCTCTGGAAGTGTTAAAAGACTGCCTTAAAACTGAAGGTAGGGAGGTGAGGGCTTGGCAGCTTCTTTTAAATGAGATAAAGCAAAAGATGTTAAATTATGCATCTCAAGATCCAGAGGAATCAGTGAAAACATCTTCGAAAGAACCCTTAAGTGTCAAGATTTCCTGTTTCCTGTCTTTTGCCTGTTCACACAAAATGTATCTTCATTCCAGCCTTATGTTTGGTGAAAATTTGGGTTTATCATACCGTTTGCAGAGCTTATGTTGGAAGGCTTTTAGTGAAAGAGCTGGGGCAGAGGCCATCAATATTGCACTGCTTGATTAAAAAGCCCATCTGGAGCTGGCAGTGAACTATCCTGCTGTTGGCAGGGGTTATTTAGTGCATCCCTTTTCCTCTCCAAAACTCTGCATTTCCTCCATTGTCACAGGATGAGATCCCTGTGGGCAGAAACTTGGGCCATGGTTTAAAAAGTGATTATGGAACTATGTGAGAACCATGACACTCGTCTGAGAGATCAGCCCTAGAGGCTGCTGGCTGCCTAGATTTTGGTACAACCGATCTGATTAAAAGGTTTGAGGATCCACGGGGGTTTGGCTCATTGTTAACTCCTTCATCTGCTTAGCAGGAGAGTCAAGGGTGAAGTACTTTGACTCCTGCATTGTAAGCCCAGCGGTCTAATGACATAAACAGGACAAGACCTTCAGGGAGAAGCAATGTCTTGGTTAACATCATCTCTAAGAGCTGGAAAAAGAGACAACACGAACTTGTTTTCAGCTCTGAAATCTTACCCATGTAGGGCTGTGTGGGCTGAGCACTGCAAAGAGAATAAAAGTAGAAACAAAACCTACCTTAAAGATGCCTTTATTCCCACATTGTTTCTTGACTGAGCCCAGTCTGACTTTGGAGCTCTATCTTCAGCTCAGAAGGGGTTGCAGCTCTCACGCCTCCTTGTTCAGCTGGACCAGCTGCTCCTGTAAAGAAATTGCCTGTCCTTACTGGCTTCCTCCTCATCACAGTTTTGCCTGCATGGAGAAATCAGCCTAAAAGCTCTCGCCACATTCCTCTTGATGGGAATTTTGTGACTGGTGAAAGGGAAGTTGAGCCATGCATGACGCACATGGGATGTCATCACACGTGGCTGGAGAACAGAGGCACAGACTGGCCAGAGTTTCTGCCCAGTGCCATTCACAGGGCCAAGGGCAAAGGTAGGAATATAATGTATTTTCCCAAAGTTTGCCATTGGGATTTTTGTGTTCCATCCTCGCATGGATCACAGCTCTCACTTGTAATTTAGGATGTTGCACGTTCATTCCCTCTGGTCCCTCCTGTTCCTGCTGTGGGAGAAAAGCCACGGTGAAACTTCTCTGGCTGCAATTTGTAGTACCAGTTAAATAACATTGCATGAATCTGGCAGATCACTTGATCTCTTTGTCTCCCAGCCGAAACAGGTAGTACAGGGGGTTGTGGTCAGCAATTTAAAAGGTCAGACAAGACCAAAAGGTCTATTTCCCTCGGCAGAGAGCTGTTAGTGACTGAGTAGGTCTATACTGGAGAAGGAGGAGGAGAAACAGGGGGAAATAAGGTGAATAAAAGAAGGTAGATACAGGGGATACACTCTCATCAGCACTGGTTTTAGATGCATTTCCCATTTTCATTCAAAACAATGGATTCCAAAGAAAGCTACTCCCAAGAGTGAAGCCCTTCAAAGCTGAAATGTGCTATCTTGGGTGAATCACTGAGTCATTAACAAAGCAAACCAGCTTGATTGCTTATTTTTAAACCTGCTTTTCTCAGACTGCTCAGGAAGTGGAATTTCACAGCTCCCACAGCCCAGGCTTTACCCACTGCCCCTAGCCACCTGTCAAGCAGAGTTGTGGAGCATCACCTGGATCACCCTCCTGAATTCAGGTGCTCAGAAAGGGCCACACTACCATTCACAGCAGGAGACAGGCTGGTTTGTACCAGCGCTAGGGCATTATTATGTCCTTTCCAGCTCAAGGCTGTTACATTTCCTTTAAAGGTTCAAAACAAGAAGACAAAGACCTGTGAAAAAAGATCTCCCTCAATCACTGCTGGGACAAAGCCCTTGGTTTTGTTGGACACAGATTTCACTCTGGGTGTGGCTACTGTTCAAGTCACTTAGGATGCAGAACGCCATCAGTCCTGGGGACTTCAGGCTCAACTCTTCTTCTTTGGTCTTTGGGGTGGGACTGCAAGGACAGATGTGTCTGTGTGTTATTAGTTGCTCCAGTGCTTCCCTATGTTATTACCTGTATATTAATATGGTTTTTATTGAACAGAATTTTAATATGTGTAATACTTTATTGTAGAGTTTAGACTGTCGTGTAAGCCTGACCAAGAATGCAAGAGCTGAGGGAGTGTGCTGCAAATTAAAAAGAGACTATTTTCTTCCCAGGGCATCTAGCTGACTATGAGCCAGCTCCTGCTCACTTTCAACATCCCTTGGTCATTTTAAGCTCAAACATCTTAATAAAGACTTGGAATTTCAGGGAATTCCAATGTGGAACAGAAATGAGAGCCCTTGAGGTATCCTGGCACAGACACTGATCCCCATGCCCAGTGCCAGGAAGGTTCCTCTCACCAGCTACTTTTTGTGACACGGTGTTGTGCCATTAAAAGAATGCTTTTTCCAAATGCAGGATTTTAGTCGGTTTGGTCTCAGTCTGTACCACAAGAGCCATTAAGGGGTCCTGCTGTGTCTTGGATTTTGTGCCCAGAGGAAGAGTATGCCTGTTATCCTGCTGTTATCACCCTTCTCCTTTGTGTTTGCTTTCCATAAATGCAGATAGAGGAGATAATCCCATCGCCACAGAACAAACAACTTTACAGAGCACCTTGGTCTTGTAAAGGAGCAGGAGAAGCAGATGTAGAGTCTGATACACAGGGACTACACCTCTGTGCTCCTGTGTTTCTGTGCTTGTTTGGGTTGGACCTTTGGCTGTGCTGGAAAAGTCAAAGGTTTCCACTTTGTGGACCTGTCAGAGGTGGGGTGGCTCAGCCAGACACCAATGTGGAAATCAAAGCCTGATCCCATGAGACAATGTCCTGAGGAAGGCATTGAAGAGCACACACTGCAAGGGCTATTTAATAATAGATCTGAGACTACAGCTCAGGATGTCATGTGGAGGGATCTTCTGCAGGGAAAAATGATGGAAAGAGAACTGGCTAAGCCTATTCCTCACCATCTGTTATTAAAGCATCTCAGTTTTGCCAAGATCCTTCAGTTATCTACAGAAGACTCCCCACAACACTGCTTTTCTCTCCTCGAGGGTTCTGAGGATCTTGCAGGGCTTAAAATATGTCTGGACCCTTCTGCTTTAGTTCAAGTTGTTTAAAAAATGCTCTAAAAGGCTCTTTGTATCAAGCCAGGCTGTGGGTCCTGATGACCAAGGG
Organism: Pardalotus punctatus; assembly: GCA_013400915.1. Classification (NCBI taxonomy): domain Eukaryota; kingdom Metazoa; phylum Chordata; class Aves; order Passeriformes; family Pardalotidae; genus Pardalotus; species Pardalotus punctatus. The sequence continues at coordinate 269,901 of VZTX01000274.1, read as the reverse complement.
TGCTGAAACACAGCATATTGTGTGTTACAGGTGAGAGCACTTGGATGTTGAAGGAATGCAAAATATGATTTAAGGTAAACAGATATGAGTTAACATTTTAACTGGAAAAGAAACACTTGTTCTTTGCCTTCAATCAGTTTAAAAGGGCATAAAATTATCCCCAAGCCATTGGGTCCTGTACATCCCATGTTGGTTTCTGAGCTCCAGTGTCAAAACGTTTCCCTGGGTCAGATGTCACCTTGCCTGTGAACAGTCACTGAGGTACAAACACAGAGAAGTGCAGCATTCACATGGAAAGTGCACCACAAAACTGCTCTGGATCAGATTCTCACCAGTGATTTTGGTGAGCGATGCCACCTCCCACCAGACAACAACATGATCCAGCATAACTTTTTTTTCTGATGAGAAAATAAACATAAATAACACTGTAATACAGAAAGGTTGAACAGGAGAATATGCAAAAGAGCAGAAATTACTGAAACCCAGCTGGACAGGTTGCCAGGATTGTATTACAGAGCTGGCAATGGAAACGGCTTTGTTGAACGTACTTATGGTTGAAATCAACGGAAAGGCATTGGTCACACTGGATTTTCATTAGTCTAATGGCCATGCCTAAAATGCAGTCAGATTTATCAATTAGAAATCCCTTTAGCTGCCCTGATTTTGTGAAGCACTAATGCTAGAAGGCTATTTCAAAACAAAAGAGATATTACTCATACAGTATGTGTCATGTAAATATAGAAATTCCTTCAGGTCTTTACACAGAAATCAGCGAGATAATTTCAGAAGTATTATTTGACCAATTTATTTTAATTAAAATATATTTTTTTTTAAGATCAAAAAGATGCTTAGGCCATATTGCACTTGCAGAAGTGAGGACATCAATTTGTAAACCCCTGGGATCACTATTTGTTAGGGAGAGTGGATCTGCCTTTTCCTTTTCAGGGTCATTGACTTTGTCTAATTTTCTTGATTTGTTTATCTTGTAAGGCACATTTCCTCCCTCTACCTTTGCTGATGTTTATTATTTTAAAATTAATGAGGTGTGTATCCAAACTCCCCATCCTGGTGACAAAATCTTTTCTTCCCTGTTGCAATAAGATTTCTCTCTACCAACCTACCTTTTTTCTTGTGTTGCATGTCAATGACCTAGTCAGGGAGCTGTGATAAAGTGCACCACAAATTAACCAGGAGACTTGACCAGATTCAATTCAGAATAAAGGCCCCAAAAAGCCACCTTAAGACTAGAAGCTGACTCTGAGTCCTGCAAGATGCTTTGTCTTTGAAGATTTCATCTAACATGTCCTCAGCAGCTGAACTGGTGAATGTGGCAATCTCAGGAGACACTGGTCAGGTTTTCAGCTCTGAAGAAAATCCTGAGATTTGTTCTCATTCTAAATGGAAGAAAAAAAAAAAAAAAAAAAAAACCCAAAAACTAAAATCTTCCTGTAAACATGTTTTTTGGTTTTATTTGATTTGGGAACATGGGAGCATTTCTTTTCATTAATACTGGTCATGTAGTTCTGATACAGCACTAGATTTTGTTTCAATAACATGAAAACAGCTATAGTCTAGTACTTACCCTATTATTATAGCTAATATTCTACTATATCAAAGTCCAGGTGAAACAGCTCCGAGCTATTATGAAATAAAGCATTTTGACACAATAAAGAAATTAGTAAATCAAAATGATTCACTTCCGATTTCAAAACCCCATCCAAAGCCACTCTCCTTTAAAAGAGCATTTTTAATCAGAAACCAGCTACTTGGGAGTTATTCATCAGCCTAAAAACACAGCCTTTTTGGCAAATGCAGCCTAGAGGATGGGAGCCACATTCCCAAAATCTTTCTTCTCCTACATCTGCTGAAGAGGAAACCAGCCCTGAGCTGAGGACGTGAATAAATCATGGTTGGTGTCTCAGGAACTTCAGGTCCTGTGTTGAGCTGGGGCTGCATCCAGACTGCAGAAACCATCCCATCGTGCTCCAGCTCTGCAATGGAGGCAAGAAAGCTTGGAAAATAATAATGAGGTTCAATCTAATTGAAAAGATTATCTTTACCTTTGGAAAGGTTCACGTCCCAGCTCAGCCGATGACCTTCAAGATCTATGGTGGAAAACCCAACAGCTCCGATGATCATTCCATAAATTATCCTCCCCAACTGCAGAATAATCACCCCAGTTAATACAGTTCACTAGTTAAATTTACTTTATTGTATTTCACACAGCCCTATTTACACTTTAAGACCCAATTTGTTCCTGTCTATTAGAATATATATTGATTTTTTCAGTGTTAGAGTGCTGCAGAGCCGGTTGCAGGACTATTTACAGAAGAGAGAAAGCCCAGCTGTCCTGGAGGATGCTCAGTATGGCTGGACCCAAAAGACTGAATTTTATAGTAGTTAATAAAAGCAAGAACAACATGGAAAACAGCATGTAAATAGCCAGTAGCCAGTCTGTGCTGATGGTTCATTTTCTAAGCATTCACATAAAGGATTTGTTAAATATTTCAATGTCCCGGACAAGGATAAGGGGTGATTCCCTGCCTATGAACCCCAAAAGTGATGCAGCAGTGTGACCACAGGTGCTTTAAAAGGCAGTGACTTTGAAGCTGTAATTTGGGGCAGTGCTTTCACATGCTGTGCTTGCTCACTGTCATTAATTATTAACTTTGGCTTCAAACAGGAGATTTGGAACTGAAACATGCTAAAAAATTCAAGGATTTTTAACCCAAACATCTGTTTAAAACAGAATTAATTACTTTAGAAATTAGTAAGTAAATTTAGCCAAAATCTCATGCAAATTCTTAAAGCAAAAAGTACATGTTCTCCAACAAACAGCGCATAATTTACTTTTATCCTCATTTTGTTCCCAGTGAAATTGATGATTAAATGTTTGGAAATACCAGTATGATTATTAAGGAGCAGCATCCATTGGTGGTGGGTTACTTCAGTGTAATAAAGATCAGGAATCAAAACCCACTGAGATGCTGTCTCTGCCTATGGAGAGCTTGTTGATTGTGAGTAAGAAATGGAAATCATTTCCATGGCCCCTTCTAGGATTTCTTAATGTTCGGTCCCTTTGCATGCAGCAAAAGTTGTCTTTTGAATAATGACCTTACTCACTGAAACAACTGTTAAAATCTCTGCACAAGGTGCATTTCTAAGGGGAAAAGTATAAAACTTTCAGCTGAAAAGAACTGAGGGAGAGGAGAATAAAATAGGGGAAAATATGGCATTTTGTCAGTTTCAAAAATATAAAGTTTTTGGAAAGTTAGAACATTTCGCCTTAATACTTTCAAACTGATATCAGACTCTCCATTCACCTTTTTTCCTCTTAAAAACTGAGTTGAATTTTTAATGAAAGAAAATCATTAAATTGCTTACAGTGAATCAGAGCTTTTCATTCCAAGCCAAACAAGTGTTTCAGGTATACTCAAGCCATTTTTTTTCCTTTAATTTGTTTAATCTAATGGTAATTGTTCCCATTTTGGCCAAATGTGAATAATTTTGCCTTCGGGAAGAAAAATACATTAGTTCCCATTTCCACCTGCAGGGTTGCAGAGAAGACACATGGCAACTGCATTTATTCTGTGAGGAAGAAGATAAGAGATGATGATGAGGGAAAAATAAGAGATGACCATGATTTAAAATTAGAGATCTGCCTGGGAATAACAGAGACAACAGAGTGCATTGCAGCAGACACTCTTAGTCCTTCCACTTTTCTCATTAGCTGTTGAATTCTGTGCAATGACGTTTATTTTTAAATCATTAATTTTAAGTAACTCAGGTTCCTCGGGGTTCCTATGGGACCGGGACTGTGCTGGATCTGTGCCCCTTCCTGAAAATCCTTTAATCTGGGTTCTGGTGTCCAGCCAGCCCCATGCCCTGGGTGTTCACTAAATCCTGCTGTGTAGACACGGTCATGCACCATTCAAAGTTAAAAATTGTAGTTTAAAGACAGATATTGGGATGCATGTAAGTGATTGGCATTTATGTATCAGCATATGGCACCAAATTCTTCTCTAGAATATAGTAACAGCCCAATTTGACTATATTAGAAGATATATTTGCATACTTAAGGGCAGTATTCGGCACACATTACAGTTTCTATGGAAATACATGTTTTTATTTGCTTGGTATCTGAAATATAACGGCAGACATTGCAAAATCCACACCAGAGCCTTGTGCTATGTATGGCACTGTGACTGTGCAATCCCATGCCCTGTGGAAAGCTTTGCTGTGTGATATAAGGGCTCGCTGGTGCTCACCATTTAATTTGACTCCAGGGAAGCACAGAGGGCTAATGAGCCCCTGGACAGCTGAGTGCTCAGAGTTGCTATTACACAGCAATTCTTTTCCCTAAAAAAGTAAATATTTGCATTTGTACATAAGTTCTACTCAGACATGGCTTGCACTGTTACTAATAAAACATGATGATCCTTGCCCCAAGTTATCTACGATTTTAACATAACACAAAGATAAAAAAAAACATAAAAGGGAGGAAGAAAGATAAAAGATGATGATGTTTTATCTGATAAATGAATTTCACAGTCCAGCAATCCACGGATATCACACCTCAGAAAAAAACTTATTGTCGCATTGTGTGCGACTCAAATGTCTGTGTAGACTGACACTGGCAATGACCAAGGCAAAATTCTTATTGAAATCCACAATAATTATATGGTTTTAAAATAATTATTTTGCAAAGCACAGAAGATGGCGATTCATGTCCATAACCAGCATGGATACTCAGCTTTCTAGAGGGTATAAAAATGTCTGAGTGGGGACAACCCACAGAAGCTACTTTGCTAAATGAAAATGGAATTGAAAAAAAAGAAATATTCTGAAGGATCTTGCCTGTAAAAATAAATCCCATGTAGGAAGCTGCACTGACAGAAAAATCGAAATTGTCACAGATGACTCTTCCGCACTGTCAACACTAAAAAGCACTTGGAAAAAAAGGAAACCTCAGTTCAGCTCCCAACTCTTCTCTGGAAATAGCAGCCACAGTAAATTTTAATCTCTGCGCTGATTGCATGGGAGAAAGCAGAAGCAAGAACCTTTCCCAAAGCTGTTACAAAGCTTGAAAAAGCAACCAGGTTTCGTCATCAGTTCCAGACTTTCTACTTCCATCAGCACGTGGGTCAGACCCTGAGAGGGGCTGCTTCTGCTGAGCCACCTATTCCTAGGGACAAGGCAGGAAAGAGGGCTGAGGATGACCATTGTGATGTGCCCCAAGCAGGACTGAGCCCTGCACGTCCCATTTGAGCTGGAAAGTTGAACATCACAAAAGCAGCCAGTTTTCATTCATAGGCATTTTAAGCAAAAAATGTTAGGGGATTTGATCTTCAAAATGAGCACTCCATATTTCTTTACTGTTTTGTTGGGGTTTTTTGTTGGTTTTTTTTTCTGTTTTTTTATTATTTTTTTGGTTTGGTTTAGTTTGGTTTTGGTTTTTTTGTTTGTTTGTTTGTTTGTTTGGTTGGGTTTTTTTTGTTGTTTTTGGTTTTGGTTTTTGGGGTTTTTTTCTGGGGGATTGATCATTTTGTACAAATTCCTTGATGCTGCCAGGCTTGTTCCCTTGTTCTAAACACCATTGGTTGTGGGATTGTCCCAGGGGCTTGGCATGGCCTCCGTCCCAAAGAAGACAGTCTCACAAATATGATGCCAAATATTTTCAGAGTTTCCCTTGCTATCACCCTCAGTTACACCACACCATGGTGTGTTACAGCCCCAAGCAGGAGTGGCCCATACGTCCCCTCCTCTCCCTGCCCTGTGGCACTGCCTGAAATACAGCACCAAGCGGGTTTTTTGTTCTGGAGTTCAAGTAACTCTCATAAAAATCCCTTCCCAGACCACTGCAGATGAAAAAGAGAAAAAAGGAGGAGAGATTTGGATAACCTCAGAGGGGTTGTTGCTGGCTTTCTCACACCCATCACTGTGATAGAGAGTGCTCCCATACTAGTTTCGTTCACGCAAATTTCTCCTATTCTGGGGATGAACTACTCACGATTGAAAACTTGAGAAAGATTTAAAAATAAATCCCCGTGTATATGTGCTGATAACACTTAGAATATGTCCCCAGAGCTTTATCTGGAGAAAGGCTGAGCAAGCCATCATGTGCTGACAAAGTAATGACCGCTCTGGTCTTCATTTCTGCATCCTGAGTCTGCATGACCAGCCACATCCAGAATACAGCAGCATGCACCGGGCCTCAGCACAGAAAGCTTCAGAGAACATTTCACTCTAAGTAGACACTTAAATCTTATATTATTTTTAGTGGGACATAGGCAGCTGCTTAAACACTTTATTGAATGGGAATAGACTTAAGCAGGAACTTACATGCTTTGCTCCAGCAAGACATAAAGTAGTTCTGAAGCAAATCAATGAATTTTTCCTTTCTTTATGCACATGCATAAAACATGGACCTGAGCTGAACACTAAATCAGAGAGTACTTTCTCCCCCAGTTTAAGTAAATTCTTGTTTGTTCTGCACTCAGCTCCTGCCAGATATTTTTCATTTCTGCTCTACTAACAGGCATATCAGGCTCAATTTTAGTATTTTTAACCAAATTATTCTGGCAGCCATGATGAACACATGCTGTATATGGCACACGGAGAAATAGGTACCCAGGGCCCATTAACAACAATACCGGTTTGCCACAGAGAGTCCAATAAAATAATACAGATGGAGAAATTAGAATCATTAATCTGCCTCTAGATCCAGACTTTTATCAGTCTGCAAAGGAAGGTCTCTGAATTGTAAAGCTTTCAGAAGTGCACCCAGCTAATAACAATAAATTAGTTTTCCCCCCATCTGTTTTTCTGCCCGGCTGTTTGGTGGGTATAGAGGCACCTCCTAACTTTGCTGCAGACGAGGCTTTGTCAGCATTACCATTATTAAATCCTGTTTTCAGAGTTTTATAACTTGCCTGTGAAAATTTACTCTAGGCTCAGACTTGACATTTAAAGTGTCAGCTAAGAAGAGATTAATTCTTGAAGTGTATTTTTGAATGTGTAGAGCTGGGGGTTTTGAAAGTTGCATGAAAATAAAGGGAATTGGAAGTTGACAGGTTGCAATTCTTTTCCTAGTAACAATATTTTCAGCCCCCCTGGGGAACCTTCTAGTTTTGTTGTTATTTAAGGCACAGACTTTGTTCTGGCTCCTCAAGGACTTGGCCAAAACCAGCTCAGTCACTTCAGATGAACCATTCTTGGGGGCAGAAACTGGCCAGATACAGCAGATTTCAGCAGGGAATCACTCCACATGGACTGTAGTTCAATATTCCTTCCCAACAAAGCCTGTGCAGAAAATGCAGCTCTTAGGGAAAGGATGGTTCCAGTACAGACTGCCCAGCTCTGTCCGTGGCAGGGGGCAGTGGGAAGCAGACTGCAGGTAAAAGCCACATGAGAGACTGGTGACAGCCTTCTGTGCTTTCATGAGGATCAAGGAGCTGAGAGCAGCTGCAAAAGCAGTCCCTGTGCGTGGCGGCGTGGCTGCCTCTGCTCCCAGCCCGACACCCCACTCTGTGAAGCCCCCACGCCAGCCCTTCTCACCGTGTGGCTCTGGCCTCCACCTGCACTTCTGCTCCCCCACAAGAAGAAAATCAGGGATCTCAAACACAATTTCCCGTGAGGCACCAACAGTTAACATTTCTGATACATGGAGAAAGGTCCTTCAAGCGTCCCGTTGATCCTACACGCTCCGAGCGTTCCTTTTCCCCATACATCACTTCATAAAGCCTGGGTGGTCAGACACAGCTCCTGCTCCCACGAGTGATTTATGCGCTGGTGTCCTCAAACCAAGGAGAAGGTTTCTCTTCAAACTGCGCAGCTTCACGAGAGCCTGGTGCTGATGCAGCACCTCAGAGAGACGTTGTGACCCTGCTCCTGGTGACGGCAGCGACACCAAGGTTTCCTCCCTCCGTGGCTCACTGATACCTCCCTCTGTCTTTCACTGTCCTTGTGATGCAGCCTGGACTCTCAGGACACATTTGCTGGGTGTATATCTGCTTTCTAACATTACCTTCCTGCCCCAAATTCTTCTCTAATTGTTTTCCTTGATGTGAATTTAAATCCACCCTGTAGCTGCTCTGTATGAGAAGCCCTCATGCCTCCCAGACTAGTATACTCATTTTGTGTCTTACACTTGCTCAGGAATGAACTAATTTAGCCAAGGCCAATCTAAATGACAAACTAAGTTTTTCTCTAGTGGGCATTTAAACTTTAAAAAAAGCAGAATGATTGTAAAAGCAGTTTAGAGCCAAGTGTCTGGCAGGCATTGCATTTGTCACTAGGGAGACAAGGGCCATCAATCTAACTAAATTGCTGTGTCTATATGAAATTCTTGGCAATAATCAGGCAGTGGAAAAAAACAGAAAACAAGCACAAATTGTAAGCTTCACGCCCTCAGCCTTGCAGGAGAGAAAATGGGAAATTTCTTGTGCCTTTCCCTCTACCATTTTGGGATGTGTGCTGCTGGCAGAGGTGGACATTTGCCACCCACCCAGGCAGCATAGAGGCAGGAGCATTCCTGCTGGCCAGCTGGCTGTGAGAGAGCCAGGAGGGACCTTTCCAGAACCTGTCAGGGGTGGCATTGATTGGTGGCATTGCAGCAGCCACAAGGGCCAGGAGTCCATTTGCAAAATTGTGGCACAATCTTCCAGAAAGAGAAAATCCTTTTCTGGAGAGCTTCCTGCCCTAACAGAGGAGGGAGAGGAAGGAGAGGCAGGACTGAGGAGCTGATCCAGATTTCCTGAGCTGCAGCCACGAGTAACTCCCCACTGAGTGTCTTACAGGTCCTAGGAATTGTGCAGCTCTCTGCCTTCCTCTTCCAAGTGATGTTTCTTTGTAAAATATGCTGGTCCAAACTGCCAGCTGTTTCCAGCCAAAACAAGTCCAGTGATGCTTCCCTGCTGCCTGCCCTGGCAGAGGCTCAGGAAGGCTTGTCTGTGATGGTGAGCGTGGCGTGCTCACCTCAGTGCACCAGAACAAGGGTGCACGAATCACGTGTGAGGGTTAGATGTTTAAATTCATCTGTCTGATAAGAAAAAAACATTCCTCCTTCTGAAAGAGTGCTATCAGGACCCTGACTAAATCCCACCATTTTATATTTGCCCAAAACCTCCCTCTGCTGTGCTGGACTCGGTGAGTGGACCAGCTCATGGCAAAGGTTTTTTTGCAAAATGCCCCTGCGCAAGGCAATGTGCTGCCAGGGCACCCAGGCACCCTTCAGCCAAAATGTCCATGCCAGAGACAGTCAGATACTTTGGCAAAGCCTGTTTACAACAAGGTTTCCATACACACCACCCAGTAACCCAGTGCAATAGCAATGTACTGGCCCTGTCCATATTTACTGCCCAGGCTGCTCCCGGGGGCTCAGAGCAGTCCTGTTGCTGATGCAGAGTGGCTGCAGAGTCCTGTGGGAGGCTGCTCTGCTGAGTCGCTCTCCAAATTAGGTTTTATGGATGGCTCGTGGAGTGTGGTTCCTGATGGCTTTTGCCTTCTGTTCCCTTGCCTTGCTGAATAACAGAATGCAATTTCATTTCAATCAGGCTAGCTCTGCTTCTACATATTTGCTTTCTCTTTTTTCCTTGTCCCAAGCACTCAGGGAGATGAGATTAGGGTTACTTTGAACATTATTCAGAGAACTCCAGCCTTTGTCCAACCTTCTGCTTCTGTTTTATGTCCCATCCCTATCCTCTCCCTCAAACTGCCAATCTGATTTGTAAGTGATATCAATAGTTTCCTTACACTTACTTTGTAAATCATACTCCCTTTGTGGCACACTGTCAAACGCTTCCCTGAAATCATGATGGATGATGTCCTCTATTACATACTTTTCTAGTAATGCCCCGATGTACTCAGAGAACTCAAACACATTTGTCAGACAGAAGCCTTCCCGCATGAATGCAGCAGTCACTCAGAAAGTCCTGGTGATACCTGCTCCAAGCTTGGAGGGCATCAATCCTGCTGCAGATTTGCTCTGTTTCTGGTGTCTGTTATGCATCATTTCATGGAGCTCCATTTTTCAGATGGTGAGAAAACAAACAAGGAGAGGTACTTGGAAGGACAGAATTCATTTAAAAGAAGACAAGGAGGAACACCCAGGTGCCAGATGTTGCTTTTACTATTCCCAGCAGAGACAAATTACCACTTTAGTCACCCAAACTGTCCTTTTCATCTAGAGGTGAACGTGAACATCTCACCAGCACTAGTGACAATGTGTTCCCCCAGAAGTGTGCAACACAAGGAAGGTTAGCAGTTCAGTGTGGAAAGGCACATTTGGTGGAAAAAAGCCCTTGCAGTGCTCTGGGCTGGACCTCAGGCCCCCAGGAGCTCCTGACGTCAAGGAGTCCCACCAGCCACCAGCAGGCAAATGGTTAAAAGCATCTCCAAGATGACAAACAGCAGAGCTGGAAAACCTCAAAAGCCCTGCAATCTGTAGGATGGCATATGCTGGCATCTGATATGGTTGGTTGGGTTACACTGTGAGTGATGATGCATTCACATGTAGAAGTCACTGTAGACATTAGAAGTGCCATCTGTATCTTCGTGTGACAACTGTCCCTTGTCAGAGCCTGTCCCACATGTACTTCCTGAAACTACCCATGTCACTTACACAGTCATTGCTCCCTGGAAACACTTATCCTAGCTGTTCTGGAAATTTGAGCAGAAATTTAGTTTTGTCATGTTTTTCTTCTCCTTTTCCCTTGTAGAAGAAGCAGATTTGGCCAACTAATAGTTATCACAATTTAGACCAAGGGCAGGCCAGGAGGGTTTGGGGCACCCTGCCTAGGATGGCACATGAGTTCAAAACCGTATTGTATCCTTTGATCTGAACTCGATTATCCTTAGTGAAAGCTGCAAGGAGCAAAACAGAAAAATGTTCTCTCAGAATGCTCCCCCATGAATTCCTGTCTTAGGCTCATGTAGGGTCCAGCCCAAGGACAGCATCCCCTCACTGTGACATGGACGGATGCTCTGGCTCTGCTCCCTGCCAGCTCTCCCAGGAAGGCAGCTGAACACTCACAGCTCAGACACTGCTGCCTGCTGGCTGTCCCCTGATGTTCTGCCTCCCCCATATGCTTCACAGACACCCAAGGTGGGCACAAATTAATGTGTGGAATGGGTAGTTTCACACAACTTCTGGGAGCAGTTGATTTGGGAACAGAAGTGTATTTTAATGACAGATTACAAATCGAATTTTAATGGCAAACAAATGGTGAGCGCTGTCTCTGCATCAGCAGTCTCACAGACAGACTTTTGACCCTCTACATAAATGCTGCTGTTGATTCTCTGCATTAAACCAGCTAATCACCAAGGAGCAACTGTTTTATACCCCATCCCCATAGATACACCTTTTTGGTGCACCATCTCCATCATCTGGATGGATATCACGTTCCTCTGATGGACCAGGAATCTTTGGATAAGCACATGTATTGCTTTATCTCTCGTCAAGTGACAGAAACAATAAGAGCAATTAAACAAAGATGTCTAGTGGGAATTTTCATCTTCTTTCTTCTAAATGATGATGGATGTCAGTGAAGGATATGTGGGAGAGAAAATTTGAGTGAGCTCCCTGTGCGGTGTCTATTGTTACGAACAGTTTTGAGTTCACAGAAAGTTTATCTGACATAAACCACAGCACTTAGTGGGACCAACCAACAAGACCAAGCATGTCTTCAGCTTTTCACTAGTTGCAGAGAAAGCGTTTCATCTTCTCATCTTTCTGTGTCCAATTGATTTCCTATCCTCTGGTATTTGTCTCTACTATTTACAACCCAGGGAAAAGCAATATTAAGAAACAGTTTCATTACCTGTGTCCAGTGCAATACTGAGCCTGGTTTTCAAAAGCTCTTGTTGCCTCAGGGGTTTGTGGGGGTGAGTAGTGAAATCATTTGGGTGTAGGGTTTTAAAATACAGCATTTAGCTTTCTATGTAGAAAGTTATACATCTCCTCCTTGCCAAAAGAAACTCACTTCCACAAATTTGTTAAAGCTTACAAAGCATCTTTTTATTTTAAGTCAGCAATTTTTAGCATACAAAGGGGTATTGTCCCACCTCTGGATCAAGGGCCTGAAAAGATATCTTGGTGACATCCCAGTTACTGTCATCTCATTCTAGTGACCTTGTGAAAATCAAATGCACTGCCCCATGTTTCCTCCAAGCAAAATCCCAGCTGGTGATTCTCTGATGGCCAAGTAACAACTGAGGAAGGCCATGATAAGGAGGGCACTGAAGATATTGTTTGGCAGAAGGACTGAGCAAAGCAAAGCACTGAAATAAAGATGACAGACACAAAATTGATGGCAAAGCTGATTAGTTACAGAGGAGATCTGTGCAGGAACTTTGAAGCAATGAAAATTAATTCAGAATGTGAAATGTAGACAGTCTATTTCCAAATTGGCATGAAAAGATTACCTTCACTGTGAGTAAAGGCAACACATTCCTACACCCAGGCAGAAACCTCAATGGCAGAAATGGCTCAAGTTCAAAGAAAAGCAAAGATGAGAACAAAAACCGGACTAACTGAAGACAACAATGTGAAGTGCCAGATGAAGTATTCAATAGAACTGCAATATGCACCAGAAAACTTGTTACAGGAGGAATTAGGCCACTGAAAGTCAATCAGTTTGAAGAATTTTAAATTTCTAGGGCTGAGTTGGAGGGTAGGGTAGCTCAATGAGCCTGTGAGGCTGCATATCAGCTTAATGATTGTATTTGTTCAGCAGAAATCTCAGAGACTTACTGGGGAGAGCTAAGATGTGCATAACTTAGCAATGATCTTACACACAAGATCTTCACTTCAATGATTCATCAAAAACCCTCTAGACAGATACAAAACATGAAACTTTAAACAATTTTCACTGTCACTGCTGCCATTAGCATAGAAAATTTAAAGCAAAGGTTAGTCATTCATTCAGACGTGGGCAAGAGCCCGCCTGGTACGTGGTGCAGTGCAGGGACCACCATATGCTGAGGTTCCCTGAGACAAGGTATTTACACTGAGACCTTTCCATTTTCAGAAAATTTCAACAAAAGTTGACGTGCACAGGATCTGGGTGAGCAAGGATAAATCTATCTGTCCAAGCTTAGGTGCTTAAAATACATCTCACATGGCGGGTTGTGTCCTGGGATGCTGGAGTGGGATTCAGCATGCATGAAAGAACAGTCTATTCCAAGTGAAAAACATGAGGCAATAATGCTAAAACCCCCATAAATCCTAGATGAAGAGAACATTCTGGAAACAGCAGATTTTACTCAGCAATCGCAATCTCCTCTTTCATTCTTCTTCAAACAATTGCCATTCAATAATGAGCACAGTCAACATCCTTATCTCCCAGGTCAAGGTTTCCAGATCTTATGCTCAGCACACTGCCCTGTCCCTCTTTTCATGTGGCTTTCAAACAACTTTGGTAGTTTTCCATTGTTTTCTTCAATGCTTGGGGAGCTGCAAAGCCTTCCTTCACTACCCCCTTGCAGGTTTTTGTTCTGGGAAGCAATTGCTTCTGGTCTGACTCACTCTGCAAATAACTCCCCTGCTTTCTGCTGGCCTGACTCAGCCATGCCACTGCAGGATGATGGTCACCAGCCCTGGCAGGCAGTGATGGAGTGGCTCATGCCACCATCCCTGGCTCCTCACCTGCAACATGCAGGATGCTGCAGAGAACCCAAGGAGCTCGTCCCTCTTGCACAGCACCAGAGTCTGTTCTTCCCCAAGTATTCTTTCCTCGTGACATAACAATTCTGGGCTGAATAGCAAGTGCACCAAGTTTAATAACCATTGGACATCTCATAAAAATTTAAACAAAATCGTGAGCTGGCAGTGGGGCAGCTGTGGCTGGATTTAATGCCTCGGCCCAAGGAAGCTAATTTGCTATTATCTGTCTGCAGCACCCGGATGGCTGGGTTTGATGGAGCCACTGAGTGAGCCGCTACTTCCGATGACTGCTCAGTGCGCCTCCGCACCCTGCTTTTGGGCTGGCATCCCCATTTCGTGCAAGCTGCTCCCAGTCCAGCCCGCTGATGTCAAGAAGACCTTCTTGAGGCTTTTAAGTCACTGATTGAGCCTAATGGGGAGCCAGACCTGCCAGCAGAGAGCTGCAGGGAGACACTGTCTGGTGGCAGTGCCAGTTCTGTACATCGCTGCACTCAGGAGGGGGAAGCTGGGACACATTTGGGTTGACAGAGGCAGCAGCAGCTGTGGGGGCAGCTGGGGCTGCAGGGAGTGCATGGACACAGATCTCTGGAAGTGGTACCCAGCCTCAGAGGCTGTAGTGTATGAAAACATCCCCTAAATCCTTTCAACAAGAAATGCTGTTTGTATAAAAGGGTATGTTTTCAAACTTCCTTGGATTTTCACGCTGCAGGTGTGTGTGTGATGTGCCATAAGCGTGTGCTAGAGGTGTGTGCATGTTCATCTTCTTCCAGACCATGTCTTTGTCATCCTCTGGTAATTCCTGGTGGCGAGAAGAGCCTGCTCTCAGAAAAGGCTCTTCCCAAGCTCCGAGCTTTTTCAGAGCAGGGACAGCCTGTGGGAGAGCTTCCCCTGAGGCACGGACCTGTGGAAACGACAGTGTTGGTTTTGCTGGCTCTGCTACTGTTTGTGTTAATTAGGCCAGGGGATCAGAGAGGTAGGGAGGCACATGGATCAGCTAAAAACATCTCTCATCTGACAAATCTGAGATGTACTACTAATGTGATATAACAAGAGGAGGGATGTGATGAGGGCTGAAGGGAGAGATGGCCACAGAAAATGTTATCTGCTTCTCTTCCTTGAGCTTGAGCAACTCCCTTGCTCCTTTGGCCTCCTCATCTCTACCGTGGGGACAACAATTAATCCCTAGGGTTACCTTTGGCACAAGAGGGAAGGTGAATGGAAGATTGCCTAAAAGCCCTATTTAGATCCTAGAAACTGTGAGGAAATTGTGGGGTTTTAGCTCTCCAGTTCTTGCAGGGATTTAAGAAGGGAAAAGATGAGAGTCTGAAGAGCAACTCAGCTCAGATTCCAGGGCTTTATTTGCCAGCTATGAGGAGGTGAGCTTTGGAAGACTCTAATGCAGTGCTCTTTCTTTCTTTTTCATCTCTCAGTTGCCCATGAGAAACACTCCAAGGTCATACCTAAAATCTCAAAGGACACAGCCAACAAATTGGTTTTTTTGACAGAGTAATGGACTGGTCTTTAAGGTCTTAGTGGTATTAATTGTGTTAACAGTAATATTTATAAAATCCTTTAATTCCCCTTTTATCTTGTGACATAAATCATAAGGACCTTTATGGTAGGTCCTAGTTCCTTTGTGTTTGGAAAGGACTAAATAAATGTTAATACAGACATGACTAATCATTTGCTAATCACTCATTTCTTGGCAAATTCCTAGTGACACAGCAAGAGTTATAAATGTCTGTGCCCCGTGAATAGCCTTAATAAATAAGTTTTCTAAATTATTATGTTCAATTTTTCTCAACATATTATGTAAGATTTCCACAGGGGAATAAAACCACATTCCTAACAGTCCATGAAGCAAGGCAGCTCCCTTGCAAATGTGCCAGATGAAAGAGGATGCAAGGAGATGAGGAAAAGAAGAAAAGAATTGCTTGAGGAGTATGTTTTGCCTACTTATATCTTCACAAGCCTCAGAACAGTCTAGTAGCCTGACCCAGAACTGAGTCTGGTTTGGCAGCAAGATATCTAAAGGAATTTTGTTGCTTAAAGAACACGGATTTCAGGGGAATTCGAGCTAAGAGCATAGGGAGTCCATACCCCAAAGTGCACAAAGACCCCCTTGCACAGCTCTTTGTCTCAAAGAAGCCCTTGCACTCTTCGTCTCATCAACCATAAAAATTTCAGAGAAAATCATCCTTGCCTGAGGAGAGCAAGGGTGGATAACAATTATTCCTTTGGTTTTGATGTCGGGACACCATTGATTCCCTTATGGTAACTCATGGCAGGAACCCAGGCCAAAAACGAGCAAGGTCCATTTGTTGATTCCATAGTTTCTGTGTTATATTTTTTTCTACATTAAGCAGAATGTTTTCTTTGGAAGCTTTATTCTTTTTCTACTGAGTAACAGCTTAACAGCATTGCATTCTTCCAAGAAAAGTGGTATTGACAGCTCTATTTTAAGCCTCAGACCAACAGGCTGGTAGAAGCCTATGAGCGAGGTAAACCTTTATGGGGAAGTCAAACCACTGAAATGTATATCATACTTGAACGTGCCAGCTGTGGTCACAGATGCCCAAAATTTTAGGGGGATATTAACTAGATTGTCAATAAAATTATTTATGTTTCATGAAAAGCACTATTTCAATCTAACTTTACAAGTGATGTCCTGTGCATGATGGTGTGACAGGAAAGGAATCACAGAGCGCAAACAAATTATTTATTATTTCTAATTAATCAAAAATAGAGGAGTAGGAAGCTTCAAGGTTCCTCTAAGCAGTTGGCACAAGCCCCACTGTTTACAAGCTGACAGGACACACCTGGGGTCTTGAGACAAAAAGGTGTTGCCAGTGGGAGAAGGACCCTTAGGGACCACTTCTGGACAATTCCACACAAATTTACAAAGATTCTGCAAATGCTGAGTTTTGTTTGCAAAGGTAGTGTTTGCACCTTGTATCCCAAGCTCCTGTAAAACTGACTGCAGAAATGAGTAGTTGCTGTGCATAATAACTTTGACTGTTTCCACCATCAAGCAAAGGTATCAGGAGCACTATTAAACAAAATCATTTCCAGAATTGCTTGTTTAAATTTGTGATAAACTACCAGGGCTGAAAAGATTATTTAGAAGAAAAGCACACACCTGGATTTTGCCAAGTCAGGTAATGAAATGAAAATCTTTGGAAAGACAGCATTCCCAAGGAGGGGTAGAAAAGAGTTCAGGCCTCCCATATATCCTAGGAAAGGAGGAAGGGTGGAGGTGATGTTTCTCCACTGTTACAACACAGAACACACTGGGGTTTAAAAGCTCTTCTAATGGAGCACTAAGAAGATGGTCTGTAAGGTTTAATGAAGAGCAGGGTGATGAAGCGGAATCTCAGAGTAACTCTATGAGATAATTCAAGTGAATATTGAAGGATATATCAAGACAAGTTGATGGCCAAAGTGAAAGAAGTGTTGCCATGCAAAGGTGCATCCAAAGGCTGTATGATAAGGGCAGTTATCCCTGACCTATTTAAATGTTTCTGGCCTTGGGCAGCAAACCTTCGGAAGAAATGAAATGCATAACAATACCCAAATGAGATTCACCTCTGCAATGCTAAATGTGCTCCAGAGATGGAATTATATAGAATTCTAGGATAATCACATTATCTCGAGCATATGGTATATTGAAAAGAAATCCAACAATGTTATTATACCCACCAGCTATGTATGTTAGGATAAAAATCTAAGTATATGTAGATACCAATTATTGCATTATTGATACTTCTCTGAATTTTATCTTTTCTGCCTTGCTCTTGAGATATGGCAGCTTGTGAATATGTTGAATTTCCTGGATAACCCTGAAGATTACCATCCCAGTTCAGATGAGAAGGAAAAATAAATAAAAGGATAATCTGAAATTCAACCCAATAGTGTGAATACTCTGGGTCTGAAAGACTGCAAGTGGAGCTTC
Organism: Pardalotus punctatus; assembly: GCA_013400915.1. Lineage (NCBI taxonomy): Eukaryota > Metazoa > Chordata > Aves > Passeriformes > Pardalotidae > Pardalotus > Pardalotus punctatus. Next base: position 252,286 of record VZTX01000274.1, on the reverse strand, counting down.
TTCTTCTCCCAGCAGCTGTGGCACCCTCAGAATTGACAATACAATGAGCAGCACAGTAACCTTTCCATGCAAAGAGTTAGAGGAATATTTTTGAAAACTAATATCCAAATTTCTGATCTTAAACTGATGCCTAGGCATCTGAATGCAAAATTATAATAAGGGATGCAAAAAGCAATAAACAGAGCAGATTTTCTCCAGCTGACTGATTACTGCCCCGAAGATCTTTGCATGTAAATTCCATGTATTCATCACCACAGGTATTTTAATATGTGATTATCAGTGGTCTGTGGCTCCAGACTAAATGTCAAACAGTTCTGGGGTATTCCTGTGTCATCCACAATGCATGAGTCCAGGTTTTTAATGTGAAAGTGTTCAAATATATATTCAATATAAATTAAAGAGTGTGGTTTTGTGCACATTATGTTGTGTTCTTTGCCCAGACACATCACCCTTTACCCCTCAGCTTCTGAGATGCAGCAACTTCCAGTGTGTTCTTAGCTCAAAGCAAATGAGAGATGAAAACTCATTACTGTAACCACTGTGAAAGAGATCTAACACTGACTCACCAAAATTGTACTTTAAATTACACAGTTTTGGGAGTCTTGTCATGTTTCAGTCAAGTGCCCCAAAACAGAGCAGGCAGAATTGGATTAACCACAATATGGAATGATGGCCGAGGTTCAGGGAAAGCATCTCCCCATGGGCTTACTGTGCTCATCCCATGGATGAAGGGGAGCTTACAGCGGGAGAATGACTCCTGCTCCTGGCGCTGGGTTTGCGATCCGGCTGCGCCTCTGCAGGGCAGGGATGAGTCACTCCCTGGATCACTGAAAAATGGGCATTTCTGTACGCACGGATGGAGCTCAGACAACTGCATGTATTTACTCATTTCTTCACTCCTGGCTCAGGACGTGGCTGGAAAAAAACAGTGAGAAAAGCTTTTCCTTTGTAGATGTCCTACTGGCAAGTGGAGGAGAAATCTTGTTTGAGTTTTTGCATCCAATTTTTTCAAATTTCAGATTAAAGCTGAGCATGAATTATGCGGTTTAATTATGCATATGCATAATTTTACATATATTACCTGGAATAAATATATATATTCCCTGGAAATAAGTCTTCCCACATTAAACTGTTCATGGGAATGGATGAGTTTGCTGGATTCCTTAGCTCAAGACAGAGGAAAAAGTCACTGGAACTGTCCAAATGTTTTGGTGCTGATGTTTGTCCTGTAGTACAAAATCCTGCACTTCACCCTATAAGCTTCAACTTTGTTCAAGTAAAAAAATCGAATAACAATTGGTACTGAAATGGAGTGCTTCAATAATCTAAATTAATAAACCAAACAGTTTGCCTGGTTTCACCAACACCTATGTCAAGGTTTTGGTATTTAGTCCAAAGGTTTGCAATTATATTTATGTAATGAATAGTTATATAGCATTACAAATGCATAAATATATATTTATGTAAATGTGTGTGTGTGTGTGTGTGTGTAAATGCACATATACATACTTATTAAAAGTGCTCTTTGAGCAGATGCAGCCTCCTGAACAAACACCTGGATGCAAATCTGGATCCGGATGCCGTGCCCACATCTCACAGGGTGCAGCTGTGAAGAAAAGGTGACGATTGCTGCAGCTGGTCCCCACTGAGATGCTCCCATCCCAAGCAGAGGGAATGTGGGCTCCAGGCTGGGATGGGCATACAGAGCTCCCAGGAGTTTCACTCTGAGCCCACGGTCACCGGGGTACGTTCAGGAAATAAAACGGTACAGAAACAATGCATCTGGGTTAAATAAAAATGCTTGCACTTAATGAGCCTCATCTTTTTCTGTGAGATAGGAGAAGAGGAACACAAGCAGTGTGTTTATCATGCTGAAGGCATTGCAGGGTTTGACAGGAATGGAAATGAGAGGAAGGGAGGAAAAAGGATAGAGGTAAGGGAACAATATCCAGAATAGGGAACGGCTTGCCAGCTTCCTCTAAGGGTAATGGGGGAAGTGAGAGATTTTCATTAATGGATAACTGGCATTCCCCTACTTTTCAATTTTAACAAACCTTCTAATGATAATTGCAGACTTTCTGTATTTATAGACACCCAGTGTGTCTGTAGACAATAGCATCATCTACCCAGTCATTTCTTCTGCCGTGATACAATTTCAGCCATTATCTTTCATGCCCTTAATTAAAATATGAAAGGAGATAAGCAATATATAACGATGTAATTTCCCAGTAGTAGTAGAGGAGGATCAGAATTAACTGGAGCTAAGGAGAGCCAAAAGAAAATCTGGAGAAAGCATTAGGAAGAAAGGTAGGCAGAGTTGTGCTCACACAAATTCCTGCTGTCAGCACAGGCTAATGCTTACGGGAATGATCAAAGGTGGGAAAAAAAAATGAGAAAGGACTATGAAACCACAAGGTTAATGTTTCAGAGGAGACACACTGCCCTGAGGGATCCCATCTGCACAGTCGTGCTCAGCCAGGCAGGATTCCCATATAATCCTTTTCCTTAGTCTTCTCCAACAAACACCTTGGTAAGATAAAAAGCTGGATATTTTAAACCTCCTGTGCTCAGCAGAATTAGTCAAGTGCTTCCTGTTTGGATTTATGGAGTAAGAAGGGGCACAAATTCCAGATTTCAGCCCAAAGGACCATAGCAGATGCTCATCACATAGCTGATTCCTGAGCCAAATCATGCTTTAGAGAAGTGCACATCCCTGGCTGTATCTAAACTCTTCTTGGACTATTATTAGGGTTTAGAGATTTTAAAAAACACAGGATTTTTCCCATTCTTATGTAATTTTCTTCAGTCACTTGATATTGGTGAGATCCAAAAAATGCTTAAGAAAATTGATTTTAAGGAATTTCTTCCAACTGATACCTTCATGTGCTTTCAGATGCCAGAGACTCAAAAAATTAGTAGGATTCATAGGGCAAAGAGTCTTATACCCAAATCATCTGTCAGTCTTGGATTTCCACTGGCACACCAGAAAATTTTCCATGGATCCTGGATATTCTTTCCAAAGCTCAGGCTCCTGGGTGTCTCAGGGTTGTAAACCAGAGCAGCCATCATTAAAAGGCACTTTAATCTTGGCTGTAATTTTTATACTGAAAAAATTTTTTGGATGGTCAATTTGCATTAAAATAAGTCATCCAAAATATGGCACTGGCAGCCTCAGAGCTGTGTTGGGAATTCATTGCAGCTGATCAATGCTGGGAGAAACATGTCTGTGGAGGTCAGCTCCATATCCAGCTACCTTAAAGCCTCACAGTTTTTCTTTTTTTGCTTGTGGTTTTATTTTTTTAGTGTCCTGTGACAAAACCATAATCATGTCTTGGCTCCAGCCAGCCAGAGCACAACTCCAAATCTTCCACTGTCTGTTTACCTAAAACAGCCTCCCCACCCTCCAAAGCATAAATCATAGTTCTGGGGAGAAGGCACCCCAAAAATATCACCACAGCATTTGAAATATCTAATACTTTTCTTGCTTTGTAAAATCAGTGAAAATAAAGGGAAATGGTTTACCATAAACTTTCTGTGTGCTTACAGATTATCAATAATATTTTTCAGTAGCAGGGAAGGCTCAGGGGGTTTTTCTCTCTCTGGAAAATAGTAATATGGATAATTTCATACAGATGATGTCCTATAGCATTGAAATTGATTTTCTAACTCAGATGTGCAAATGTTTTCATGTTCTCTGAGTGATCCTACCCATGTATGGTGGGGGTTTTTTTTGGAGTGCTGAATATTTACTGCTGATACCCTTTGGTGGGGGAAAATGGGAGGCAAAAGGAAAACTTCCCTGTTTTGCTGAAGTGCCTCTAGACTGTGACAGAGTCACACTGACTGCAGCAGGGATGAGGAAGAGCCTCACATCCTCCACATGAGCTGTGGAGGTTGTTTGCAGTCAGTCATTGTGTGCCACGCTCTGGTGACATCGTTCATCACCTGTCCTTCAACAAGGTTATCTAATGATAGCGCTTTTATTGATATCCCTAATGGTCACAGGAGACGACGTTTGGTGGTAATTCTTCAAGAATTGGTTAAAAATAGCAATGGTGCTACAAGGCTAGGCAGGAAGGCTGTAAGGGATCTCACAGAGAATTGCTAATCCACATCTGCAGTTTCATTTCTCAGGCTTTGATGACTGAAGTGCTGTTCCTTTCTCGTGAGTTTATAAGCAACAGCACAGTGAAATATTTGATGCTCAAGTTAAGGAAGCTATGGGACAAGTATTTTCTACTTTCTGCTAATCATAAGAACTTCCAGAATTAATTTTCTGTATAATTTTTCCTTTCTCAGAAGTTGTGCTTCCAAGCTAGCTGGCATTTCCATTTCTATTTAGCATTTGTCCACTTCATCATTCTTCAGTTTGCATTTTAATAACACTACCAGATGAGGCTATTTAAAATGAAAACTAACTCATGTTCTTTCTTTGCTAAGACAAAAGCATTAAAGGAATCTCAGCACAGAAAGTGAATGCGTTATTAGGGGATGACATTTCTGAGCAGTGAATAATGATCCTTGCGGCTGTGGCTTACTCTCAGCAGAGGAAAGCTCTAGTTAACACTTCACTGCTGCTCTAATCCAAAATTTTGTGACACTGTGGACCACTCAGCAAATGCATATTGCTGTTTATTCTCTTGTCCATAGAGGGAAGGGTTTCCTCCCTTTTCTCCTTGGCTTCCTCCATCCCCGCAACAGCACCTGAGGCGGGTACGAAGCAGAGAACTGGGGGAAGATGGACAGAAGGAAGATGCAAATGCAGATACACCTGTTTGAATGCTTGGTTCATACTACAGCTGCTGGTTGATGACTCGGTTTTATATGAATTTAAATATGTGGAAAACAGTGTTTCCTACAGTGGTTTTGTACAGTGATGTGCTGAGATACCCTGGGCTGAGAGCAAAGGTCTGGATAACGGGGATTCGCCAGTGTGGAGTGAATGAAAATGCTCATGTCATCTCAAAGGAGCAGAATGTTTTTGAAGGGCATGAGTGTGTCTCAGTGCAACAGCATTCCCGAGGCTGTCAGGGGCAAGGAGAAGACAACAGCAGTTATTTCTCTCCCTCTGTTGCCGGTCTGAGTCTGGAAAAGCTCAGGCAGAAGATTCAGCCTTTGCTTTCTGCATCCTCCGCGAGTGCTGTGGGCACCGGGCTGGATGCCACGGCTCTGAGCGAGCCCTGCCAGCCCCACAGCAGCATCAGGGCTCCCCTGTGGGGTGGGGAGGCTCAAGCCTAGGACCACCCCCACATCATCCCCTGCTCGGCTGCCCTAGCCCTGCCAAAATAACATTTTGGCTGAGAAAAGCAGCAACGAGTGACATTTCCTCTACCCACTGCAAGATTAAAAAAACCCTTCCATCCTCCCTATCCCCTGCATCCTTAGTTTTTAATTGCTAAGCGATTTCTTTTTCTTTCTCTGTGTTTTCCTTCCTTTGTTCCTTTGTGCCGGGCTGCTGGATTGTAATGTTACACAACCACCGCCAGCCGTCTGCCTCGGGGCGGCTCACCGTAACCCAGATGTGTCACATGAAAGGAGAAGTTGGGCTTATGACACTCAGAAACGCTTCTGCCTACTTCTTAAAAAAAACCCCAACCTTCCCAGCTTCATCCTGATAGTAGAGCTCAGAGTAACCCCTGCACAGGGCTCTGAGCTGCTGAATGAAAAGGATTCTTGTTGCTGTTTTACGGTGCTTTTCTAACAAGATTTGGGTAATTAGGAAGAAAGTTGAGAACTACAAACCTGGAAGATGGAGGCATCACTGCATCCCCCTCCAAACCCCAGTGTCACTCACCAGGACTTGATCAGTTAAAAATTGCTCAGTCATCCATCAAAACTGATTTTGGTCAAAGCCCCTATCAAAAAATTTCTAGAGATTGGTCCATCTTTTTTCATACTAGAGAGAGCTCTAATTATGCCACCCAGTATGGTAACCCATTCCTGTGTCCTAAGCAAACTAGAATTAATACTGAGAAAATACCAGTCGTTCTGACATGTGTATCCCAAGGCACTTGGAAATTCAGGCATTAGATATATGGTACAATGAATAATCCAGGAAGAAATAACCCCTGAAGGGTAATATAAAAGCAAAAGAAACATCAGAATACATTGCTACATGAGCTAATAAAATGAAAAGTCAGGCCAAAACGTACTTGAAATCAATGAGTCTTCTCACTGATATAGTGAATAGGCTTTTAATCAGACCATAAATGAACTTCTGTGGCTGATGGACGTCAGAAATACATTTCCTAATGAGAACATTAGAAGAAAAATAAATCCAGCTTCAAAATATTTCCCCATGATTAACTCTTCCATGCCAGTGTCCCATGTAAACAAATATTTCTGCTGTTTAAGAAGTATTTGGCATAGTTAAAGTTACAAACTACTTTTAAGGAAATTATGTCATCACAAGCTCCAGCTCTGCATCTCACTGTAAGTTATTTCTCACCCCAGATAATGACTTCTGATCCTGTTAGCCTGTGAGTATAACGGGAAGATCATACTCTTAAGGCAGATCTTAAAAAATAAATAAACAAACCCCCCCAAAGGCCCATCTTTATTATGTGGCAGGAGAATCTCTGCATGCACAACAAAAATTTCAGGTCTGAATGGCCACACATGGTACTACAATTCAGGCCATATTCAGATCTGTTTGCTGGTGACATTCACAGTGCAGATAAGAATGACTGGCAATTATTTCTTTCATGTAATTGTATTATCAGCAAATATATTCTTTCAGCTTCTTTTTTCCTGATATCATAATCAGTGGTGCCACCGTGAATTTGCATGCACAGAAACCCTTTCAATTGCACTCATTTTCTCGAACATAAAAAATTCCTTGAGCCTCTCAAGCTGACAGTGTGCAGCAGTTCTTTAGTCATGCCCTCCAATTTATTCCCCTACAAAATTTAATTCCCAGTCTTATTGCTCCTTACATTTCCTAAGGATCAAGGCAAGGAGATTACAGCTGACAGGCAGAGAGGAAAGCTCTGAAGCCACCAGGCACAAAGGTGATGCACAGATGATGTCTGTGGTCTGACATCCTGCAATCATCCATCTCTCAGTCCATTATGAAATTCTTCTGCTTCACTTTGCTCTCAGGGCCAGGGGACACCGAGCACGTGACAAAAATGGATGAGAACTTTATTTCCTCCAGAATATGGGATACCAGGGCAACCCTACAGGCTTGTGATTTTAAAAAAATACTTTGGACAGAAGAGATAACCCTCCTTCGAGCATTTCAGCCTCTGACTTGGTGCTTGGCTACTCCAATAAGAGAAAGGAAAAATAACCAGTGTATGAAATGTGCCTCTCAGGAACATATATGTTCCTAAAAGAATTTGTGAGCAAATTGCCCGGAATTATCTTCAAATTCTGCAGTCTTAGCACATATTATGACATGTCATGGCTGACCTGACCCACAGGCACACAAACCTCTTCAGAGCTTCAGAGTTTCAATACAAAGATGATAAAAAGCAAAGTGGGATGAGCCCTACTCCCTCTTGAGAGCCCTGACTCATGCACTTGGCTCCCTCAGCCAGGATGGAGAGTTTGGCTCTTTACACGGAGCTTGGTCCTTCACTGAGCTACAGGAAAGACACGCTTTGACCTTCCCTGGTCTTTCAGTGGGATGTGGGCGTGGGTGGTCAGGGTGAGGCTCTGACCATGGTCTGGTCAGCCAGGATCCACGGGATACAGCACACCACAGGCTTTATCTGAGCTCATTTATTCCCCATTTTCAGAAGGCCAAGGGGTCTGTGGAGGCCCAGCCAATTTGCCTCTGGCAGCAGCAGCCTGGCACTGGCTGTCCCAGCAGGACCAAAACTGGGAGAGATAACACTTGGGGATGGCAGGATGCCTGTCAGCAAGGGGCCTGGCAAGGGGCACTCCAGACACGGCACCGCGTCTAGGACTCGGGCCAAGAACTCCAGGAATCAGAAAATCAGCCAGACGTGATTGTGAAACATTATCTGACACTCCCTGGCAATAATTCAGTGGTGTCCCCTTCACTCTGCACCATCAGCTCTGAAGGGCTCTCTTTTTGCTCCTCAAAAAGCTGCAAAAATGCATTTTGTCATGTCACTAGGGAGTTCAGGGAAAGCTGATGTATTAATTAGACTTCCCAGAAGTTTAATCAATGACTGCTACAGCCTTGGGATGGAAACACAGCTATTAATATTTCCTCCCTCATTTTTAGTTTGTTTGTTTTTGTTCATTTGTTTGCTTTTTAATTAAAGTAACTATTTGAGTATTGCTTGTTAGCAAGAGAAGAATCTTGCACTCATTTACCACTTTGCCATTATTTTACGAAGTACAGGTTTATATTGTATCCCCCAGAATACATTCTGCGCCATCCCTATACCATGGAGTGCTGCATGACAGCACCATCCCTGTAACAAAAGAAGATTAGGTCACGTAAGGAAAGGCTGGGATTGAATATCTACTTTAATTCTGGTCTTCATACAAAAGCTGTATGAGTGGAGAAAACAGTGCCATTTGACTTTAAACTGGGACAATTCACGACTCAGTGAAGTCTCATTGACATTACTTACTGCTGTTTAAATCAGAGCAGTTTTAGACAAAAACCTTTGTCCAGCAAAAACTGAGCAAAGCGCCCGAGTCCACACAGTAAGATATTGGCTAATGCATCCATTTAATCACCATTTGTGCAGCTTCAGCCCTGTGGGAAGCCCTTTGTGTCTGTATGGATTTCACAGGGGTTTTTGCATCCTTCATTCCCGTTTTGTCCTGGGAGCTGTGGTTAGGCAATCTCCTCACCAGCCATGAGAACTGCTGGCACTGAAGGGCTCTGGGAAGAACTCCATGACTGTGCCAAGGTTTTACATCAAGGTCTCCTAAATCTATAGGGAGGAGAGGAGAGCAGCTTGGCTGGCCAGCACTTCTGTGTGCCAGGGCTGTGATGGATCTGCAGCCACACACAAAGTTCAATATCTGGTTTATTTGTGCTGCCATGCTAATGGCTTTGTCTTGACACCAGCACAACATGCGTGCAATTATTTCTATGGAAAAAGTGGAGTGGCTGATATTTCAAAGGTGGAATTGTTTTTGCTTGGGCACCTTCAGTCTGTGCAGTTTCCAGCTGCTCGGCAGATTATTATTGTGTATTTTAACCTTTACATCCATCTTCAGATACCATCGGATCCCAAGGAAAATGCTTTGAAAGAACTTGCAGACCTAAGCTGGGTTAAAGGCTTTAAGTAATGTAAAGCTGTTAAAGAACAAAGAGTTCATTATGTAGGCTTAAAACTGTTCATTTATTTGTAACCAGACTGTTACAGAAAAATCTGTCAAAGTGTACTCAAATATATCAGTGCCTGAGTAGCCCTTACGGGGGAGGGATTTTGTTTTCCTTTCAACATTGCATCAGGAAAGCAATCTCAAGCAACCCATAAATGCAACAAGATTCCTAAGGAATCTCAACAGATTGAAATTCGGAAATGAAAACTGATGTTGATAAAATGAGAAATGTAACTATTGTAATGCATAATTTGCATTTGATTTTACTTCATTAAGCATTGCTTTTTTCTGGGATAAACAGCATATTTCAGCTATTTATTTACAGTGTAAACATTTACAAACTGGAAGCTGTAAATCAGCTTGTTGGTACTTCATTGTCTTTAACATGTGATTACTTCAAGGGATGTTTTGTTCTAGGTATGAAGCAAAGCTGAGGCCTAAACTACCCTGAATGTTTATTCAGTTGAACACAATTTTGTGTTAAATACACCAAAGAATGGGTCAGAAGCTGCTTACTGCCATGAGTTTCTGGAAGTACCTGATATGGCAAAATGTCAGAACTTGGATACAGGTAAGAGATGCTGAGCTGACAATGGTTAATAAACGTGGAGATCCTGCCACAGCAGGCAGGATTTTGAACAAATCTGTGGCTGAGACAGCTCAGGCAGTTTCCTTGGTGGCCCCACACTCACCAAGGAGAACAACTACAAAAGTTCCCAATTCTAGAGACAGCACAGATTGGGCTCTAATAGTTTATCATTTATTTGTAATTTTGTTCCCACAAGCAGCCATTAGTTGTACATTAGGTAACCTAATTTCTTTGCAGTTCTGTCACCTCTTAGGCACTTCTCTAGATTAATATTTATCATTACTGCTGTGGTTACTAGCATTCTAATGGTTATTGATACCACAGTGCTTATTTTGTGCATGATGAACTTCAGTATATTAGTTTCTGGGGTAGGACTAGGCACAACTTAATGCTCAGACACATGTGTGCCCTTTGTACTCTATTTGTATCTTCTCCATCATGGAAGAATAAATAGATCTGTCAGTTAGTTTTGGAGTGGAAAACATTTTGTTCCAGCACTTTTCCTTCCTTAAGAAAATTAGAATAGGTATATTATTTTTATTCAGTGTGTGAGGTTACAAGATAAATTAAAATAACAACAGGTTCCAAATGAGATTGCAATACATGGATTGGATTTATTTAATTTGATTTCTATGACTAGGATATTAAATTGATTTGACTAGTCACATACTTGGCAGGGCCGTGAATTATTCACAGGAAAGTTTGAATTGCAGTTAATTTAGCCTCCTGCAAACCCCAGTGAAACTGTTGTTTTCATGGAGGGTGACTCAGGGTCTGGAGAGCTGCCCAGAGACCCTGTTTTGGTCTTCTGGGCAAGGTGTCTGCAACCTAAAGCATTTGGGGGTTCAGGGCCCAAAAGGGTATGAGCACCTGATGTGAACCTGAGGTGAGGCAATCCCAAAGAGAATTATCCTGCCTCACAGAATTGTGCAGACACTGGGTGTGGTTAGCTTTCGGCTGAATAAAATCTCCCAAATAGTATCTTGTGTACCAACACGCTCTCAGTGCTTTCAAAAGTTAAAAGTAGCAGATGCTCAGCTCTGCTGAAAATTAAAGCGATTTTATCCTCCGCCCAGACAGTCCTGTACAAAACAACTCCTTGCTGTAACAGAGACAGATTTCAGTCTTTTTAGAGAAGGCCAAGCCCCTCCTGCTCCATGCTTGATGCATCCCACTCCAGCTTTCCTCTGCACCGTCGGCGTTGCTAGACCCTCTGGTTCTGTTGTGTACATAGGAAAGTGAAAAATAAAGCAGTCAGTTTTTGCAGCTCCAATTTTAGCAGTATTTTCACAGTTACTATTGTGCCAGAACTCCACATGACACAAAGAAATCTAGTAGGTCAGCAGCTTGAAAATAAAGTCTAATTTTATATTTAGGCAAGTTATATAAGCATTTGCTAATTAAGAAAAGTGTTTGCCTATCTTTCTCCCGGAAGAGAAAAACACACACAGTACTTGAAAGGTCCCTTAAAGATAAAACCAGAATTACTCAGTATTGCCCTTTCCATAGAAGATTTCTAAGAAATTTTCACAGGCCACATCAATATTTAAAAATAAAATCAAGTGTTATGTTTGAAAACATAGTGAGAAATGTGTTGGGTTTTAAGTAGCACAAGATGATAATGTTAGCACCTCTGCTAACAAAATCTCTGAAGCACTTGAAAGGACCCAATTAAATTAACAGGGACTTCTTGTTTTCTGCATTTCGTGCTGTAAAAGTAATTTGACTGTCCTTGGCTGGTGACTTCAATGCAGCTGAACCAGTAACCAATTTGCCAGCTATAAAGGGCCAGTAAACATTTTAAAAGGCCCTTGGTTTTCACTCTACATGAGTAATCAGTGGAATTGCTTTTGGAAAAGCCGGTAAATTCTGTGATATACCTTCAGTCAGTGGAGGAAAATGCTGCTCATGACAGTGAGATATCTGCTCCTGGCTGGAGGGTGGAGCAACAGACTTCACATTACTCAGCACGGCAGGATTGGAAAGGTCCAAATCTCTTTTTTCTTTGTGAGAGATCAACCCAGGCAGAGCAGGGGGATGATCATGGGGTGGCTGAGCAGAGCAAGCAGGGGCTGCACTTTTGTACATAGCAGTGGTGTGGCAAACACAAATTGTCATTTCATTTAATAGTAAAGGCGAATTTATAGATTATAAAGAACCAACTGCTTACGAATGGTTAATCGATCAATTTTACATCAGAGTTTAACAACACAAAAGGTTGTTTTAACATCACAGTTAAGAGTTACCTATATTGCAGCCTATTGATGGGCTTTAATAACCATTGATGCCACGCTCACTGCCTGGCTGTGCTTTCAGCTACAGGATTTAGCTTCAAGCTACAGGATGAGCAACATGCCCAGCGAGCCAGCTTTCATCCAGTATTAGTATCTTCCTTACAGGAGATCTTCATTAACCGTCTGCTCGTTGCAAAATATTGGCAGAGGTTGCTGAAAGTTTCCTTCCACAATGGCCCTATGAAGCAGGACAGGTTGTCTTTCTAGTTCAGTAATTTTGTTGCTTGCAGGCTTGGCTGAGCAAAAGTGCTGCTCTCCTTCTCCCTTTGTACCTCTGCTATCATTAGGGACTTTCAAACACTTGCACCACTCCTGAAAAATCTGGCTGCCTTCACTTGTTTTATAGATTTCTGTCCTTCCTCGAGGTTTCTGGGTTCATTTAATTAAACATCTTTGTTCCATTTTTTTTCTGCTTAATTATTGAGTCCTTTTATTCTGACCAGCTTTCTTCAAACACAGAGAATTCAAATGCATGGAGGATGGCTCTCAGTAGTGAGGAAAGGAAGCTACTGAGTGCTTTGGCCACATTGCCAGCAATGAAAAACACAGTTTTTGATTGACTTGCAGTTAACCTTTAGGAGTCATCTTCTAAGGAAAACCTGTTAAAACAAAATTTAAAAAGTGAACAAAATTCTACCTAGATCTTCATTTCAACTAATGCAAATCTTTTATTTATGTGACTTTACCCAAAGTAACTGACAATATTGTTACACCTTCACCTTTTTCAGAGAGAAAAACTGCCTTTTCCAGAACATCTTGAATTTTCACATCCTTCCAGTCTGCTTGGCCTTTTCTTCTCCAAGAGATCCCCAGTCTGTGCCACCTTATGTCTGTGGAGCTGATTCCCCCTCCCAGAGCTCTGTGGTTATGAACTTATCTGCCCTTATCTGAAAATGAAATTTTCACAATAAACTACTCACAATAAACAGACCTCAGTATCTGAAAAGGTATTACTGGTAACTCCCTCCTGTTGCTCTGTTACCGCTATCAGAGTCCATCCTTCATTAATGCAAAACTTTTCTGTATCTTGCTGGCTGAAGAGAGGTTTAAAATGAGTCTGAGCAATAGCTAATCTCCTCCTGAGGTCTCCAGACCTACTGCGGCACTGCTCATTGGAATGCACCCTGCATCCATCACTTAATTTCCTAACCAGATGAAGCACGATGGTTTCTGGCCTGCCTGGCTCTGGAGCTCTCATTGCTACAGCAGCCTGGGTATTAAAAAAAAAGACAAATACCTATGAGATTTTTCTCAGCCTAAGACATTTTTACTAGAATTAATAAAACATACACAGTTTAATAGATGAAGACTTGCTCATTCTCTGAAAAATATCTTGGTCTGGGTGGTGATAAAACTATTCACATTTTCCCATCTTTTGCTCAGCTTATTTTTCCTTAGCTTTTTCCTTATTGATGTAGTTGCGAATCAACTCAGAACAGGGGCTGGGAAAGCAACTATGGGTCCTTCAGGCAAAGATTTTAGCTGAATATGTAGAAGTCTCTGTGGTTTATGGTTTTCTGGGAATTATTTGTATCAGTGTCATGTTTACCATGCTGAGTACATGGAAAACATGAACAGTAACAGGCATCACACTGGGGCTGCGAAAATGAACTTCAGTCCATGCTTCCCACAAATGACAAAGAGAATTTATGAAGAAGACCTCTGATTTATAGTGAGTAATTCTGTCCTTGGGAAAGTGGAGAATTAATAATATCCAGAGAAACTGTACAGATTTAAACCCGGGGTGATATAAATCAGTGGACAGGGCTGCAGATCCTGAAGATGCTCTGACTGTTCTGCCTGCAGAAATGGGAAGGGGGAGACCTGAAGGGAGGAAGCAGGTCAGTCAGCTTCAAACTAGCAGCCACAGCTAAATCTAGCAGGGTCTGTGAACCAGAAGAGGTTCAGGACCTAAACCCTACAGGAATACCACCAACAGCTGGGATGTGGCAAGTGAGTCTGCATTCCTTTTCCCATGCCATGGACAGCCTGGCAAATTAGTCTACAGTTGGGACTAAAGCTGTGACACCAGTCCATGGTGAGGAAATGAAGCAGGCTAGGAAGTAATTCAAATATTCTCTTCTGCAAATCATAATTTTTTTAATAGTGTGTTATTTAATTCTTTACATTTTACCTCCTTTCTCCATCCCCTTCTTACTATTTCCATTCTTAAAGTTGTTCTTTATTAAACAGACATAAAATCCCACCTTCATAAAAACCTTAACACCTCTTCATAAAATTTGTAATATTTTTTTCAATCCCAGAGATGGCAAGTTCGTATTCCATGCTTTGTAGTGCTTCATAATGCCAAGATGGCTTGATGAATCTCTGTGCCATGGGGTAAAACTGAAATCAAAGCAGACTTCACTCTGGACATTGCACCCAGTGAAAAGATTGTGCTGGGCATCTGTCACCTGCCCAGTGGGAGGGTGGAAGGGACAGGGAAGATGACATCTGCAGCCCCTTAACTGTTCCTGGTAAATTCTGTGATGCATCACTGCCATCCTCCTCTGGAGCTCCTCCACCCTGGCAAGGCTGGGAAAACCTTGAAGAGCTACATTCACTGGAGATGGGAAAACACTTCTAAAATTTTTTTTAAAAAGAATGTTCATTGCCATAGTCCAGTTTATGATAGAAGATGGTGGCAGCATTTCTGGATGATCAAAATGGCTTTTTGCACTTTCCTGATGAGCAGAAAGCCCAAGTCTACCGTGCAAGAACTGCTTTAAATTCACAAAGTCAAATTGTTTGATGTTTGTGTTTGGAGAAGAAGAGCACTAAGTACTTTATTTCAATAGAGAAACTAAGTTTACATTCAGGTATTTCAATGATAAAAATATTTTATTACGCAATATGATTAAATTTTGATTTATGAAGCTCTTGCCTCACCATCTCATCATTTCTTTTACCTCTTTCATAATTCAGGCTCTCAGCTCATATCCCTCTGGGAAATGTTTGTTGGTTGTTTTTTTTTAACAGGAAAAACTCTTTAAAAAGCATTCTACCTCCACTTCTTTGACTCTTATCTGTAACTGATATAAATAGAGGTATAATTAGACATTAAAAAGTCAACACATTAAGCTTCTTAATTAATTATGATTTGCCTATTGAGTTAATGTCCTCCTAAATTATTCTGCAGGAGATGTGATTGCCTTTTTCAGACATAATTGCATTGTCTATCCTATAGAGGTTTTCCAAAGGGTTCTATAAAGCTGAAGGTACTTGTTAATTGTAATAACAGCCAATGCACAAAACAGGCATTTGCATTGTCCTTTCTTGCTCATAACTTTCCAATCTGCAGGCAATTTACAAAATCCCTTCAACTCCCTATTTGCATCTCAGGCTTTTTTTTTTTTTTCTAGAAAACCCTAGCTATAAATGTCTTAAAAATCAGGTATGTGGACTTATGTATGATATTCTGCATGAACACCCTTTGCATGTCACATTTTTAGGTGCAGTATCTTGACTCCAATGTTTTCATAACTCAGGGCATAGGTTAAATAATTTAGATCACAGCTACCCGCAGCTATCTAAGAGCAGCACTACTGAATTTTAGGCTATTTCCCAATGCCTCAGGAAATAAACAGGCCTGATTTTCCCCTTTCAGAGGACAGCAATATTCCCTGGGAGCATACACACAGAACCCACCAATGAAGACTACTAATTAACAGGGCACAAATCGCTGCTACCTGACACCGCACGGAGTTTTGAAATGAGTGATTAAACAGTTTGATAATCAAGAGCAGATTAGGAGGGAGGGGGTTTGTGATGCTGGATCAGGCGGCCTCTCTTCTCAGCGCTTTTCCTAGGGATAGGTGGCCCAATGGTTTTCTCTTGTGGCTGACCATGCTGTGCTCACAGAGGGGTGGATGAAGGAGCTGGTGAGGAAGCAGCACTCACGGAGGGGTAGGGGAACTGTCCCCACCCCTTAGGGTCCTCAGTTGGTGTTCTCCATCTCCCTGTGCTGCGTGCAGAAGCTGCACATCTGTCATGGCTCACATGGAGGGGGCTCCTTTGCCAAGCTGCCAGGAGACTCATCCTCTCAGCTCTTGAGAGGTGGGTTTGGTTTGCTCCCAAAGACCAGCAGCTGTCAGGTATGTGCCCCAGCAGGACCTGGGACCCTCCAGGATCTGATGGCAGGACTGTTCAGAGGGAGCCTCTGTTCCAAGGCAGCTGCTATTTCCACATGGGAATTCACACGTCGTTGGGTTGTTAGCACTACTTCACAGGGAGTTCATTGGCTTTAATCCAGCTGTTGGGATGTCTTTGTTCGGTGGGCCTTTGAATACTTCCCCAGGAATGGAGGTCCCACCGTTGCCCTGCTGAATTGGGTGGTGCGGGCAAATTCAGGTGATTGCTTTCCCATAAACAAGGATCCATCTCCAAGAGCACAATGGCAGCCCAAGGCAGGGGAGTGAAAGGGCTACAGTAACATCTGTTACCATTGGAGGTTCCCTCTATTATGCTTTTTGTTTCCCTTTTCTTCTCGTAAGAATACATCATTTAAAGATGAGAAACTTTTGCAAATTTCTCATTCAAATTCTCTTAATTTCACCTTTCCCCCTCCTCATTTCCAAGACTGTGTAGATTTGCTGAACCCTTTGCTTCTTCCAGCTGATCCCTTCTGCCTCCACAGTGCTATCTTAGCAGGAAAATCCTCCTCCTCACATCCTCCTCCTCTTTCCTTGCAATGCTCAGAAACCACAGTCGTGGGCAGGACTCATTGTGCTGAGGTTCGTGGGCATTTTCTGTGGTCTGAGATATTTCTGAAACTAATTAGCTAATCAGCTCTTTTTGACAGGATTTCTTGGGTGCGTGCTGAAAGAAAACAAAGAGCAAAAGCTTTGAGCCTTTAGAGCAAAGTCAAATTTGGGTTCAAGCCCAAGTAACTCCCTACTGCAGTTAGAACTCCCCACAATTCCCCCACTCTGTGGAGCAGCTCTTCCTCTGGCACCTGCCTTCTCTCAAATTGCTGTGCAAGACGTGCAAATGTTATTTTCCTTTCTGCTGTCAGCTCTTTTCTCCACATCATTTACTACTTCAAATAACGCTTTGAAAAAGGAACTCTGATGTCTGCTTTCAGATGAAAAATGACAATCCCTGGGTAACCTGTTCAAGCACATTGATGGGGAAGCTGTAATTTCAGGATGGCATCTTTCCCTCTACAGTCATGAGATTTATTGCAGATGAATGGAACAACTGAGAAGTAATTTCTTAGTCACAAGTTTCAATAGATACGCAAGGAAATGCCCTGATAGTCCATTGAGGATCTACATTAGATGTAATTTGTGCAAGTGCTCTCATAGCAGTGTATCTGCCTTCATCGTAGCATGAAAAGATTCTTTCACGAGTGTATTTTTCCAGGAAATCTCCGAGGGTTATTTTATTTGATTTTGGTTTTGTAAGATGTAATAGTTTCTCTTCTTTAAGTTAAACTACAACTACTGTGCTCAAAAAAATTTTTTTTTTTTAAATTTTTAATTTAGGCTCTGTGTATTTATATGCCTTTAGGTATGATTATAGCCACCCCTGTGCAGAGGAAAGAATGCCATTCCTGCTGTTTTCCTGCAGCAGGGCATTCAGGGGAAAGCAGAGAACTGGGAATAAAGCCTAGAGGTGTAATGATGCCAGAATGATGTGTAATGTTGTGAGCATGTGGGTGCCCACAAGGGCTGTTGTGCAGCACATCCAACCAGCAGCGTGTGTGGTGGCAGCTTTCAATTCAACCTTGAGGATTTCCCTAACTTTTCACCTGGGTCTAAGTCCTTTCAAAGATACTGAAAGAAGTGTTTGATAAAAAAATTGTGCCCAAAGATTATGCAGATTTTTTGCTGTTTAGAAATATAAATTGTCTCTTAAGAGGCCATTATTAGCCAGTTGATTTTGCTGAAGAGCTGATTGTCATAGAGATAAAGCTCCAAGGCACACAGGACACAATGGAAGTGCTGGCAGCCCTTGAACATGGCGCCATTTATGCCAGAGTTACGATAAATGCTCTGAAAAACACTTCCAGTTGTTTTAATTTATTTTTTCTCTGCATCCCTGAACTCTGATCACTTGCAAATTGAAGTGCTCTTAAAAACTTTAAGTACTCCATTAATTTTAAATTGCTCTAAACTCTGCAAGCCCAGAAACCCAAAGCACTCTTGAAAATCTGAAGTGCTGCCATTACTTTGAATTGCTCCAAAAATGTGGGTTCAAAATCAATTTCGTGTGTTTATTTTTTTCACGTTCGTATTTTCCCTTGCAGTGCAACAAACAGAGCAGCTACGTAACTTCTTCAGCCCACGAGGAAAAAACCACATCATTCTAAGAACAAGTACTCATCCAAACTGTTAAAATAAAAAAGGAGCAACTTTGAGAAAAACTAATAATGCACAAGGATTGCCAGTGTTAAAAACGAGGTCTGGTGTCCTGCTAAATTTAAAGGTTTTTAATAGGGAATAACAATAAGGGACAAAGGATAGAGCAAAAGGATTACAGCATCCAGGGAACGCTGGGCAACCCTTGATACCGAGCCAAGAGCACCGGCCCTGGTGAGACACTCTCTTTATGGACATTTTTTATTGCATCAGCCTGTTTTACATAGTCATAGGTAAATATGTATATTCATACTTCTGAAAAACACATGGTCTTTTAGATATATGAGGAATTCCTCCGTATGTTGATTCTTGGAAGATTTGTGGATAGAGGTGTCTGGTAACAGGAGTCTGTCATATCGTGGTTATCCGATACTGTCCTGGGGCTGAAGTTACCACTTTTGTGTTTATCTGAGGTTGTCCTTGGGGCTGGAGTTATGGCTTCCTGGGGCTGGAGTCATCACATTTGTGCTTATCTAGTTAAGCTCATAATTTGTTAGTTGCATTTCAACATATCTTTGGTTAGTTATTTTTCAACTATCTCTAAGGCAGAACAAAAGAAAAAGCATTTAATAATGGTTACATTTCTACAACATAAGGGTTAATATTATACACATAACATTCATTATTTGCGAAAAGCCAACACTATAATATGTATTTATAACACCAGAAAATGTGTGTCTTCGCACACTCCTATCCACCCTACATCTTAGATGCAGGCATCTAAAGCTGAAGTCAGTCAGAGCTGAGCACCTCTAGAGATCGGCCGGTGCACTGAGCTGGCTGCTGGGCTGGCTGGGAACTGTGTGTATTTCTAATTACCGATGTACCAGACACCCCCTCTGCGAGAGTGGGGCTCCATCCCAGACTCCCCGCTGCGCAGATCAAACCCCTGGGCTGGTCTGACCATGCCGAGCCGGGATCTCTCCCCTGCCCCTGGGGAGTTGTGTGCTCCCCCACAAACTCCGGCTTCCTCAGCACAGCAAGGGGGATGATGCTCAGGAGGATCCCGCCGATAAGCTGCTTTCGGCTAATATCTCATCAAAAGGAAATAGCCTTTTGGCAAGGCGTGGGAGGAGCGGCATGGCGCTGCCTTCACTGGGGACAAGTCACTGTGATCTTCAGCTGCTGGAGGAGAGTTGGGGATGACTAATGTGTAATAAAGCAGCACTACAGGTTTGGCCCCCTGGTAAAGCCTTTGATTTCAGTGGCGGCAACTGACAAAACAAACTAAGAAATGCTTCACATGCTCAGATAAAGCTGTCTGAATAAATAGAAGTTTAAAACAGACTTTCCCTTGGAAATAGGAGGTGAAGTAATAGCTATGCTGGAAAGCTTTTGGGGATCTCTATTAAGTAGTTTTTACATTTGTTTTCCCAGAATTTTTAGACGTAATATATGTCACAAAATAAATAATTCAGCATCTTTAAAAAATACAAATAAAGTATCCGATCATTACTTCCAAGAAACAGTATCAAATATTTAGGGTTTCATTCTTTCTAAAGTAACTGTTTCCATCACAGGATTGTGGCCTCCCATGGGGCTGAGCAATGCAATACTTCATCTTCAATCAAAATAACCATCACATTTTGCAACTCTTCCTGTCATAGGTAAATCTGCTGCTTAGAAGGTCTCTACTTTTAGATTCTTATCTCTCTGTTATGTTCAGCTGGGGAGGGGGAGGAAATTAAAATTCTAAAGACAATTTTTGATCTCCCCAGAGATTAAAAATGGCTCTAACTGACCTTCTTTTCCTCCATCCTCCCTTGGCAGATGCACCTGCTCAGACCTGCCTTTGCTGACCACCCTGTGTATGCTCCAAGGCAGTGAGGGTGGCACCTCTGCATGGGCCTTGTCCCCTCACTGCCCAGCTCTGTGCTGGCACACAGCATGAGAGCTGCTCAGATGGAAATGCATCCTAAAACGCTTTAGCCATCATCACCTAGTAGTAAGAAATACAACCAAAAGTCCATCATTTCTGTATGGAACTTAAATGAAGAGTCATTACATGTTCCAGCTAGTAAGTGTTTCATGATGAGGTGCTTCAGCAGCTGATGATGGAAGAGCTGAAATTACTCCATGAAAGAGAGGGAAAGGGGAAAGACTGAAGAATCTGCCTACACTAAGCTAAGCCAAGCCCTTTCCAAGAGATGAAACACTGGTTTTGTTGTACAGAAGTAACTTCTAAAAAAGAAAACCATTGGCCTTGATGCTGGAATAAAATAGAGGTCTTGGTTCAATAGATAAAATCCTATCTGATAATAGTGGCTGCAGTCTCAAGCTGTGCCATCAGTCTAATAAAAGATGCTGTTTTCCAGTGCAAAGCCTGATGAAAACTTTTCCACTGTCAGCCGATCCACTTCAGCACTTAGGAGCATGCTGCTGCGGCCAGCAGCCTCCTGCTGCACAGTGCTTCAGAAACAATTGTCTCAGGCTCCCCTGTATTAGCCCTTTAGCCATTTTATACCAATTACCCATCCTCAGACCCAGATCTCTCTCTCAGAAGCTGATCTTCTGGGCACAGCTCCACCATGTCCTCGTTCTTGCTGAGCACAAATGCCCCAATCCCTTTCAGCCCTGACCTTACCCATAAGTAAAAGAAAATGTGTGTGGTTTCACCATGTTTGGCTAAGCAGGACACCTGCCCTTGCATCAGGGACCTCTCCTTTCCACTGCTCACTGCTCGCCCCAGCACGGGTCAGTGGCTAGCCAGATCTGACGGGATTTCATGTAGTTTTTTCCAGGCACCAGTAAAACATTACCTGCCTTGAGACTAAGCAGCAGTTTCTGTGGAGATTCCACTTGAAACATACCCACATCAATTGGTCTTGGAGAGGTAATTCTTTAGCTCATATTTAATTCACTTTGTGTGCTGTGTTGATTTTGTACTGAACTGCCTTCTTGAATGTTACATTGTGGAATACCAAGTCAAATATTTTACAGAAGCTTAAATCAACACTATTTCCTTTATTAAGCAAAATTGTAATCTCATTATAAAAAAAAATCTAGTTACTTTTAGAAGATCTATTCCTGTTGATGGGCATTAATGATATTATCCCTTCTTATTTTTTAATTTCTGCAGTTGTTTCTCATTGTCTGGGATCCATTACCTCCACAGGATCAAAACTCAGCAGGCTTATCAATATCCAAACCATTCAACTTCCCTTAAATAGCAGCTTTTCTTCTCCTGTTGTAATTTTGCCAGAACTCTATGATCACTGCAAAAACAGCAATAGCAGGCCAGAAAAAAACAGTAAGTTCTCTTCAAAACACTCTTTGCAAATTATTTGCACTGCTGATTTGAAGATGCTGAGTTATTGTAACTATTGCTTGCTACCCCCTGAACTTCTGCTGTTATGCAAATCGTTGTATCATCATCATCTGGTGGGAATGCGTCATTTGTGGTTGTTTTGCTCCTAGATTCGGAACACGAGTACTTGTTCATTAAAAAATATTTGCCTTTCTGCATAATTATTTTAATTTCTATAATTTCAATTCAGTAGTAGTCCAAAGACAGTGTTTGGTTTATCTTCATCCTTAATATAATTTAAAGACTTTTCCTTACTGTTCTTTTCTCTGTAGCTGCAGCCTCTCTCTTGTATTCTTTTCCTTTGCTTATCTAATTTATCCAGTTTCTAATATCCAAATTACAGTAATTGCAACATTCCCTTTTTCTGTTTGTTTTCCATTTGGATGCAAACATTGCTCCTTTCATTGTCTCTCTGAGACATTCAAATCCAATTTCTGTAAGCATCTCAGGGATCCTTTGCCAGCAGAGGGACTGGGGCTCTCCAAGGCTTTGGCTGCAGAAACCTACAATGGTATTTCTGTGTATTCCGAGTTCTGTTTCAAAGTTTGCCCTGGTGCATAACTGTTTTGCTTTGGGAAACTGACTTTTTCAAAGTACCAAAAGGATGTGTGACTGAGATTTTTTTCCCACCTTTCCATGAGTAATAATCAACTGTTGATCTTGGGCCACTGGAGGAACAGCTGGTGACTTCAGCAGCAGTCAAAGGCCAGCAAGCCATGAAGGCAGGACCCTCCTCTCTGATGAAGATACCTTTCTTTGCATTTTGCTCAGGTTGTTTGAAACAAATTGCATCAGTTTCCTTCACCTTGCAGTCTGCATGTTAAAAAACAGAACACTGCGTTGTGAATGAATGGAGAATAATGTTACATTCCTGAGAAATTTTAGTCCTCCAGCATATGACTACCCACTTGGATTACTGCTTGTTCCACATGGGAGCCAAATAAGTAGTTCTCCACTTATTTATGTCACCAGGTTGTAATTATTTTCTAGTAATACTCTTGTGTGCAGCTCTTTATAAATACAAAATGTAAAAGCAGCCCCATGTGCTAGGAATTTACAGTTCAAATAACCCAGAAAATAGTGCCAGATAAACAAACACAGGATCATCATGGTGGGCCTAATTTATGCTATTAGCCATCGGACTAGGCTGATATCAGATAAAATACAACTATATCAGAAGTGTCAACTGTGACTGCTCGCATCAAAATTATTGTAGAAAGTCATATATTTAAGGAAAAAAACCCAAAAACCAGAATCTGAGTTAGGTTTAATTTAAATTAAAAAAAAAAAAAAATCTATTACAGCAAAGTCTTGCTAGCATCTTCCCCATCTTGCACACCAGTCCATGCATTTCCCAACTATTGAGCTTCTCAGGAATGCTGCTTTTCTCTATTTATTCCAAAACCTTTCATACAGTAGCCCATAGTTTGGACTCAGCAGTTTTGAGTCTGTTCTCTGGCCTGACCCATAGCCAGGTGACAGGACGCTCACAGTATCCAGGGAGCAGGGAAAAGCTGCATTTCCAAAGCACATGGCACTCTGTGCATCTGCAGCATCAGGGTCCTTCCCAACAGGCTCTTACAGGACTCCATTTGCTGGGCACTTGCATTGGCTAGATGATATCAGGATCCAAAATCTCCTTTTGTACAGAGAGCAAGTAACTGAACAGCATCTCCAGGAGACCACTCATAATGATGACCTCTACATACACAGCAAAATTGATTAAATGCACACTTACTTCCCTGCAGTTTCAGCAAGGCCAGCAGGTCAATCACATTAATATCAGATACTCTGTTTTATTGGAGAATTCTTGTGGAAATAAATGTCAGCATGGCTGCAGTCCAGAAATTTAAAGATTCACTGGTGAAGTCAAATATAAATGGATCTTACCTTGCAGTTTGACAAAGTTCCTTCCATTGATATTTCTCCCTAGGTACCTCAAACTATAGATGCAATATAGGACATGCTCTACAGTTAGGAGAAATGTTAGGATAAATTATCTTAGCACAACACAGAAGCAAGTGAGACTCAGTTCTTTTTCGGTGCAATACATCTCCCTTGACATTGGAGACATTATTATAAACATCTCCATCTCCATTAGTGGCTTGGGCTCCTTTCAGGGCTCAGGAGACAAATCAAGACTGCTAAGGCAGGAACTATCAGACACATGGGAGGTACTGATCATAAAAGGGGATTGACCATAGCCTGAAAAAGCCTGTTGTGCTGCCATCTCTGCTAAAGATGGTCCTTGTTTGAAAGGAACCTGCAGTTTCTGTGATAGATGGCTTGAAGGGTGCTTGCAGCAGAGCTCACAGGAAGGCCATGGTCCGTCAGCCCTTCCACTCCTTTTGCAAACTCCTGTCTCCTGCTTCCTCCATCACTTCCCTGCCCTGAAACAGCCCCTCTTCCATGATGGGTCTCACCGCAGCTTTACCACGTGGGCTGGAGACCTGGAAGCAGCAGAGCTTGAGGATCTTCAGCTCTGATTTATTGCCCCAAAACAGTCTACAGCCTTGCCTTCCATACTGCCTGCAAATCACAAAACCCCCAGATTTTAAAGTTTGCAGTGCAGTATGTTAACAGCACACCACACATTCAAACGCACAACTTCAAATATCACAGTGTTACAGAATAAGGTGGAAATTAAAGGGAAAGAAAAGGTCAATGCTTCAGTGGTCCTGTTCTCTTCTGCTCCAGCATCACACAAGCAGTGGGAGACAGACTGTGCAACCCCTCAAAAAGCTCAAGTATCTCATGAAGCCAGTGAAATGACTAAGACACAAAGTTTTGAGCACAGGAGTGTTTGTATGACTGGCAACCACTCGCTACATTTCATGTTTTATTTACTCATATTCATCCTTGTCAGATTAAATTAGATTTCAAAATGCTTTGAAAATATTGGATAAATGCCCTACGTCATTAAGGGAAGATTCATTATCTATGTGGCATTATTAAACTTGTATCTTACACCCTTTTCAGTGCCATTTTTTCCTAAGTTAATTACCCAAAGCTTTTCAGCACCAAGAGCACTAATGAAATCTCTAAAGGGCTGCAATCTAGCAATTTTTTGTTAAAATAGAAAAGGGTTCAAATTTGTTCTTAAAGGCAAAAAAAGAAGAGTAATAGCAGATATTTGAAGAATATACATTGTATTTGCATTTTCAGAGGTTGCTTCATTCTTTGATTACCGTGTCCCTTGCTTTCCCTTACAGATGGGGTGAATGTGTCTGTTCAAAGAGACTTGCCAAAGTCCCCGTTGAACCTGTAAATCACAGGCAGCAGCAGTTGCACTTTTTTTGCACCTTTGGGTCTCAGAAATGTTTGTGGTCTCAGCTGTTTCCGTGACCAGCCAAGTGCCATGTTGCCATTTCAAACATTGTCCTGTGTCCATCCCAGGCAGCTGAGCCAGCTGCATGTGGGGGGCTTTATGAGCAAGCAGAGAACATTTTAAAACACCTTCTCTCACAAAACACCCTCCATGTGGCAGTGATGTTGGGAAGGGTTTCCCGGGAAGCCTGCTACTCCCTGTCTTCCCTAGTGCAGGAACAATGTTCTGTTGATGGAACCAGGACCAGCAGCTCCTCAGCCATGAATTACCATGGGAAATTAGGTAGCAAGAAACAATCCAGTTATGGATGCTGGGACATATGCCCTCAGAGGGCTTGATCAACTGCAGCAGTATTTACCTCGTCATCCACTTTGTATTTCAGAGGGCAAAAGGGCAGCAAACATTAAGGAAAGTGGCCCTGTGAGAGCTTTCTATCTCTCTCTCATCTACAACTGTAACACTTTTAACAGATGAAGGAGAGCAAGAAGGACAGAAATAAACATTGACACCTTTATTGGTTTGGATATTTTTAGAGAGAGAAACATGCTATCTATTATGTAGGAAATATTAGATAAAAGAAAGGTGTCTTTGCACGGCTGTAGAGCTTTCCCTAAAAAAGTGCAAGGAATTCAGGCAAGAATTTGATTAACAACTCTGAGCTTAGCATTTTTGGTACTTTGATGTAATTTACTGCCTCTTAAGAAGTGACTTGACCAGACTCTGCACAAGTCAGTGCAGGGGAAGTATATGATGCTGTCACCTAGCAGAAAATGGCACAATGAAATGGGAGCCGAAGGCTAAAAAGACAGCACCAAATGTTTAATAAAGACAATATTCAGCAAGCTGTGTAGATACACCAGCATCCCCTGCTCTGCAGGGTTTTTCAAAAGGACTGGGGATCCTGAAATAAGGCACTGCTGAAGTGCGGGCATGTTCAATCAGGAATTACTGGGTGAGATTCAGTTTTGGAGGCTGCAGTCAGCCTCCAAAATCCATTCTTATCACTTGTGGGTAAAAAAGCATTTGATTGCATCCTTTGATTTCAGCTTGGGCAGTGTCACTGCAGGGCAGAGCAGGTTGGGCATCTCCTCCCTCTTTGCAGGGAGGCATCCCTGCCCCTGGTTTTCTGACCACACAGGAATATGTTCCAGCATCTGCCTAATGGTGGACCAGGCTCTGGCATTTGTCCTTACTGTCTGTGGCAACCTCTGTGCACTGACAGGACCGCATGGAACGGCAGTGGGATCCTCCAAGGAAAAAGCACAGCACAAAGCCTGCTCAGGAACAGCTTGTCTGGGTGATACAACTGCTGGTTCCTGTGATGACTGGGAAGTCAACAGGCAGGTTTTTGTAGTTATAGTTATTCCCAGTGAAGAGTTCTTTACCTCCCACTGCACTTCAAGCTACAGGGTTTAACTGTTATTAGCCTTTTTCCAGCTGTTTGAAATCTAGTGAGCAGTGTTGCTTTAGTTCTCCCCTCTGCCACTGCTTGCCTCCCTGAGGGGAATATTTTGGCTGTCTTCCCATCTGAAGATGTGTTCAGAAATTTGGATGAGTCCAGGGAGTGAATTGTCTCTTTCATTCTCATTGCAAACACCCCTGGAGTTATTTGGCTTCATAGTTATTTCCATCTCCACGTAATCACTGTAGAACACCACCCTGCCCTCAGCAGTGGTTCTAACCACCCTGTGGCTGGCCCTCCTCAGCACAAGCTATACCATACACCATGCTACACATAAATTGTGGTGAATGTTCAGCATGGTGCACAGACAGCACCAAGCATGGACAGCATGGTGTGTGTACAGCACAATGCCCAATATCATAAACCTCTCTCAGGTCCCCATCAGGTCCCTCTAGAGCCTTGTGGGAAGACACCTGAGAGGCTCTGAAGGAGCTAAACTCCCCAGTATGATTCAGTCCTTCTGGCTCTGACAGAGTCAGGCTGCCCTGTGCAGCAGGGTGTCTCTCCACCTCTGCCCCAGCCTATCCAAGCACCACATTACCTTGTTCATCCTTACCCCACCATCTCACCATAGTAGCATGGGGCTGACTGGAGCTATTTTCTTTGATCCAAAAAGCTGCCAGAGAGCCACATAGACTTGGTCCCTGTGCTCTACGCACAGTAAAATGGCTGCAGTAAATCAACTTGCTGGAGATTACACCAGCGAGGCCAATAAAGCAATGAGTGCTCAAACAGAGTTTCAGCCCTGCGCTTCAAAATTTGCTGCTTAGAAGGAGGCTCTGTTTTGATCACACAATTCTGTCAGATAAATAAAGCCTGGGTTTGCAAAACTGCCAGTTTAGGACATGTCCTAAAGGAGTGTGATTGATTGATTGATTGGTTGATACACAGAGGATAAAGAGGGTCTAGACACAGAAGCTCCCACCAAGGCTGTGGGGAGCTGGTGGGTGGAATATCAGCATCTGTGTGGTTGCAAGCTGGGATGCCCTCATTTGCCGAGCACGTGCAGCCCTCAAGGCAATGCCAGATGGGGAGACATGCATTAGCCCTGGGAGAGCAGAGCAGCTTCCTCGTTCCACAGGAGGGCTTTGCCGGTGTCACAGGCCAGCTGCTGCAATGCACCTGCTGAAACTGAGTTTTATTGTAGGACAAGCCATGCTCGGGCTGAGGGTGGTGGTGGAGGAAGAAGTTCAGCAAGTTTGCAATCTAAAAAATTACGTCCTCTGACAATGACTACCTGTTGTGGGCTGATTTGCAGTTCCACAGAATCTTTTCTGTTCTGTGCAATATCTCTGCAAAAGATGCTCATTTCAGAGCACTGCTCAAGGCCAAGGCAGTAAGATGTTCCTGTGAATCACGGAAACCAGGATACAGGAGAAATATTTTTAAGAAGTGATCTTACAATTTTTATAATTTATTTATAAGTAACAGTGTCCTAGGATCATTAGTAATAGGCACTAAGGCAGTTCTGTAGCAATTTTACTGTCATTATTATCCTCTTAACCATCACATACATGTAGAGATATTCATTTGTTGGTGTGTATGTATTTATACAGTGCTTGGTTTCACTCCAGAATCAAGTTTCTGAGAGAAGGAGAAAATTTTGCATCTAAGATACTGCTAGCCACAAAAGTACTTGGGGCGTAATGGGAAATGCGAATGCTGCACAGATGCTTGGAAGGGATCCAAACCGATGCTTTTAAAACCTACATCAAACCTTTTTCTTCTGTCGCTGCTGCTGTGTGATATCATGTACAGAGATGTCAAATTACTTAGAAGGCTGAAATCTGTGCAACTCAGCACCTTTCCCATCAATAAATTAGAGAATCAAACTGGAATTAAACTATTAGAGGAGGTATTCATGGTGTAAAGAGGTATTAATATGCTTTTAAGGGACAAATTCAACCAGCAGTTGCTTTACCAGCTTGTGAAATGCGCAGTGTGAGCACAGCCCCAGACCTCTCGCTGCTGAGGAAAATCACTTTTTCTATGCAAACTAGAGAAGTTTTATCAGTCTGTAAGTTTACCAGGGTTGTATTTGGGCTGTATTTCTCCATGAGACCGGGCCAGCTGTATCACATTGGGGCAAAAATATCCCAGATCAGGGAGATGATAGCAAAGGGGGATTTATAAGACAGAACTTCATGGTTTGCCTTGTCTGAGAAGGCAGGGCCCATAATGGGAAGGGTGAGGTTAGCAGCAGAGCTGTGCCCAGGACATCAGTCAGACTCCTGAGCCAGCTCCTCACCCAAGCTGGCTGCTTATGGTAAAAGAGGAAAAAGGCAAGCATTGCTCTTCACTGACTTTCCAAAGTCACCCCAGGTCTCCTGAGTGCAGCAAGCTCCCGTAAGAAAACCTCAGGTAGAGGCCTCTTCAGGTTTATATTGTAGTGCTCTGGTGCTGTGCTTCTAACTCATCGATAACTATGTTTGTGTAGCTGAGATATTGCAATAGCAGGGGATTCCATGCAAAGGCAAGAAAATAAGTTTATTTTTATTTGCTGCACCAAGATGAAGTCTTTTTTTTTTTTCTTTTCCTTTTTTTCCAGAATTGGCAATGGATTGAATAAAAGCAGCTTTCAGCCTTTCTGAATTTGTGGGAATCAAAGATTCCATCAAGAATTTCCTAGAAGAATTTCCTAGGGGGCCTGACAATGCCATTGTCCATGTGAGTAATTAAAAAATGATCCTTTGGAGTGGCCAGAGAAATTTCTTGGAGAAATGTTGACCAAATCCAGCAGTTCCTGGACAACTCAAGTGGGGACACAAGAGCTCTCTTCCCAATGGGTCTTGGAGTGTCAAGAGGATCACCATTATTTCCAAAATAATCATAGGAGAGACAGCCCCTTTCTAGGTCTGTGGGTTTTCAGTTTGAGTAAATCCCCCAATCCCTACCTCTGCAAACTCTTTAGCTCCTGCCAGCCCTGGCCAAACTTCGGGATGGGACACTCAGCGGGCTGGATGTTATTTTATCCTATCTGGATGGTAGAAGCAAAGTCCTTAGGAGCAGCATCAAGTCAGCTTGCCAAGTCTGTGCCAGTCCTTCACTGAATCAATAGCAAAGGAATTTCAAAGTATCCTGAGCCACAGCCTGGTGAGGACACTTGGCCACACCCAAGCAGCGTCCCTGGGAAGCCATGAACAACCGGCTGGTATTTGTGTCAAATTGTTGATATGTAAGCAGGGAGCATGCTGTGCATTTAAATCTCTTTCACACTAAATTTGGAACAGAAATCATTAAATATTTATTCTGTGCCTAAAATACTGCTCAAGCGTCCTACTTACTGATATTACATATTAATTCACATAGATTTTGCAGTACTGATAATGCATTTATTTTAAAATGGTGACTCTGAGGCATTCGTCATGATTGGGCTGTTTAATAAAAAGAGAAATTCAGGGCCCCAGAGGAAGCCGTTCTAGTCACTCCTGTAAACCTGTGGAAGTGGTTTGTGTGAAGGGAAATTCAAGGGTTCATAATTACCATGAAGAAAGCACTAGCTCAAAGTTTTTAGTGATGTGTTGAAGACCAGTAAAATCAGTTCTTCCAGAATAAAGACACTTCAAAGCCCAGTAGAAATTAGGAGTTATTTCCTCAGCAGTGGGAGTACTGTACATTCAGAGAAGCAATCACACAGCTAGAGTATAATTGCTACAAATCAATTGCTCCCTTCTCTGAGTACTTTCCTGAAATATGAGGACTGGTTGAAAAACTACTACAAAAAACTTAAAAATAACTCAATAGATACACCTTGACTTGCAATGACCCCAGGGATGGCAATCAAGCACTGACTGGCAGTAGCAATCCAGACCAGGTTTTGTAGGAGCCCTGTACGTGCTGGAATAGATCAGCTGCAATTATTTCAAGGCTCTGGGCGAGCAGAGTAGGGTGCATTTGATAAATTGCCCATGGTCTTCCTATCTGCAATAAGCCTCAGTCATTTTTAATTATAGACGCCTCTAAAGCTGGGAGCCAGTGCTGATTGGGCGGCAAAATATTGCTACAATCCTCTCAATAGGGTTTGGAAAAGGATTTTGGTACTGAACCTGACACGGATGTGATGCTGCCAGTCTGGCCAGAAAGTGGAGATAAACAGCTTGCTTGTGGATTTTGCTGAGTAGCTGCAGACATTGAGAGAGTCTGGTCTCTTTCAGGCCCTGCTGGGTCAGGCTAATTTATTGTTACTTATTTTCACACCTGGTATACTAAACCCTAGAAAAAGGCTGGAAAGACCAGAAGCACTGTCAGGACCAAGTGCATCCTTGATGACAAGCAGGATCTGCCCAAGGCCATGGAGGAGAGCAGGGAGTACAGGATATGTAGTATGTTTCCTATCACTGTTAAATTTCCCCATTTCCTGTTTTGTGTTATCAAAGGTGATCCAGCTTCTCCCCCTCTGTCCCTGCCCTGACATGCCTCTGATGGTACGTCCCCCCTTCTCTCCCTGCAGCATTTGCTCTCGCTGTGCCTCTGAGCAGTAATAGGTGCCTGAAGAAACACATCAGGTGGATCATCACGAGCATCAGCCTCCAGGCACAGGAGGCACCAAAGCCTGTGTGCTGCCTGTCTCCTTCCTGAAGAAGGACTGCAGGAGGCAGAGGGTTGAGAGGCAGCAGCATTGCCTGCGGAGGCCAGGGCTGCTTCAAACCCAGCCACCAGCATCCCCCACACAGCTGCAGCTGTGGCATGTCTAAATCCAGTTACAGGGCGGAATAAGCACTCCTACCTCAGCACACAGGGCTATTTCTGACTGCAGAACCTGGATGCTGTGGGAGCTCTCATTTTCCTGCAGATGCTAATCAGGTCTGGAGAGCAGCACCCAGCACCTGCAAAGGAGGGAGAAGAGAGAGAAAACGATGGCTCAACAGACTTTTTCAAGGGATTGAAAAGTCTTTCCAAAGCACCTTCAAACACACTATCCAGAAATAGACTAAGAGGTGATCTTATTGCAAACTGCAGCTTCCCACCAGTGCAGGTGGAGAAGGGAACTCCATCTCTCCAATGCCCTGCCAGTCCCCAGTGGGCAGCTACCACTGCACAGGACACAGACAACTGGTCCCACTGTGAGAGACTGACCCTCAGCTGGCTGGAAATTTCCCTTTCAGGTGGCAGTTTGCTGAAGAAAGGAAACTTGCTGAGCCTTTGTATCTCAGGGAGCCCTGTGCTGTAAATGCTTTGTGTGCAAGGCAAGGAGCAGGCTGAGCACCAGTAAGAGAAATTCTGAACTGCAGCAATGGCACCCCAGCTCTTGCACCATCTGCAGCAGCAGTGGCTGGGTGTCCTGCAGTGCCTCCTTTCCCCATCCCACGCTTCCCTGATGTCCAGGGTTAAGTGAGGCCAGCAGCTCTGGCTGGCCCCTGCTTTGCTCCTGCCACAGCCCTGGTGCAGCCAGGATCCCAATGTAAATATTAGCTGAGCGTGCGTAAATGGGGGAAAAGAGCACCAGTTCAAGCTGCTCTGTTTGGGAGACACAGAAATCTATATAACGATGTTACCAAGAAACAAGGATTGTTTTCTGTGCTATTTTAGGAAACAGTGAAACAAATGGAGCCTAGGACACACCAGAATTTCTATTTCCATTCTCTAAATGAGTGTTATTACCAAGAGGCAGTGTTTTCCAGTGACATTCTGCAGCCAGACTCTATTTGTGCCTGAATCAAAGGACTTGCTGGTTGAACCTGCCCACTCACACACTCACATTATCCAGTTCTTTAAACTGTCCTGCTGCAAGAGGCAAACTGTCCAGCCCCTCACAGCATGTGCCCAAGGACATAGCAGCAAGTCCTGAGGAGATGGTACCATTTACTTTGCACTACCTGCTGCACAGCCTAAGACAAGCTGGCCCTCAGCAGCTCCTCTGCTTCCTCTTCAAGTTGCTGCTGAAATTTCTCATCTTTATGAGCTGTAAGATATTTTTATGTAGAGTCTTTGCCACCTACTTTTCCTCTTTTTTCCCTTCCATTTTCACCTGATACTGTACAAAATTCAGAATTGTATTGCAAAATTGCTTTTCTAAAGCAAGAAGTACAGCTGAGCAAAAACTTACATCATGTTTTGATAGCATGTTATCAAAGGGCCGAATTTGCAGTAATAACAGCCAGAAGAACAAATTATCTCAGATGCTGGACTCCTGCAAACACCAAGAGTAGCCACCAGTAGGCACCATGCAGTTCCTGGGGGGCTGGCACTGGGCAGCAGTGTCAAAAATCAGGGGCTGCTCTGCAGTCACTCTCAGAGTGAGGGTGAATCCTAGCTGAGGTCTCTGCACCCTCCTCCAGTGTTTCCTGATCCGGACCCAGCATACTGCACATACAAGGTAAATCATCTCAGGCTCATTAAAACAGCACCATCTGAGCTAGAATAGGGATAGGGGCTAGTGGGTACAGCAGGTGACCAGTGGGGAGAAGCAGTGAGTGCCCCAGCACCAGAATCTGTGCTTTCACATCTCATGTTCAGTGCAAGTGATTTGCAAATGACCTCATGTTCTGCCAGGGGAGGTTTAGAGTGGATATTAAGGAAAAATTTCCTCGCTGAAAGCATGGTCAGGCATTTGAACAGGCTGCCCAAGGAAGCGGTGGAATCACTATCCCTGGAAGTGTTCAAAAGGTGTGTGGATGTGGCCCTTGGGGACATGATTTAGTGGTGAAGAGGGGAGCGTTGGGTTAATGGTTACTCCTTTCAGCCCTAATGATTCTATGATTCTATCATATTCCATGGCCACAAGGGATCTCAGGGGAGGCTAAACAGTGCAAGAAATGAGCCTGACTCTCTCTTTCCTCTTCTAGACAGTCCCTGCAACTCCCTGCCATCAGTGCACATAGATTTTACAAAGGCGCTAATTGCTTCCAGCTTTCATAAATATTCTGGTTTAGGCCTTTAACCAGGATTAATAAAAAGAGCGTGGGTTTGTTTGGTTTTCATGCAAATGTGAGCCTCCCTGAGGGAGATATTCTGTTAAGCTCTCCCAAATGGCTGCTTTAAGTGGAGTTTACTCTTTCTGAGGGTTTCTCCTAAGCCTTGGGTCCTGCCTGCACACACAGGAACTCTCTTCCCAAAACCGGGGCCTCTGCTTCAGCTCTGCTTTTCTTTACAGCCATATCCACAAATCATTATCTGCACTGATTTCCCCTGTCTAATGGGAATAAATGGAGAGGGATACAAATGCTACAGCAGTGATTTTTTCTGGTATCAGTAGGTTCTTCCCTCTGGCACTGTACAAAATGGAAACAAATTTGAAATGTTTTACAAAACACTTTTACTATTTTTCATCCAACTCTGTTTTCAATACCTCAGGCTACCTGGGATCTCCTTTACACAGCTGCAGTGGCTCCAACCATGAGAGGTGGGAAGCGTTTTGCCCTCAGCAGGGCTGGGTATGTGTGTATTTGCTGCTCCTTGTTTGTAGTGTAAACAGGAGCAGGCACATAGGTGGAGTATTCCCACATGGTGAGTATTGCTTCTTACTGGAACCTGCAAGCAGAGCCGGCAATGCAGGTACTTTGGATCTCATTTAGTAATTATTCTGGAAAGTGTTTTAGCAGATGCAATTAATTCATGATGCTGGGAACAAATATGTAAGGGCAGATTTTTAAAGCCTCCTGGAGCCTGTTCCAAAGTGATAAGCTAGGAAGGACCATGGGTTTTGCAGCTGTGTTGCATCTTGAAAACGAACTACCCAAGCATTAGGCATCCTTTTAACCCAAAGAGCCTTTGTTTTAGCATCCTGGGAAAACAGCAATAAACACAATATAACATCAAAAATTACTTAGCTAAGGCTCTTATTTATCTATATTTACCCGCTCATGATGGGTAATTACACAAGCACCCCCCATGAAATAATACCACTGGAAGTTAGGCACACATAATTTTCATCATCACTCCACTGCTTCCCTTCCTGCACAATGCTAGACAGACTGCCTTGCAATAAGATGCAAACAACTGTAAGTGAGAGATATTTTAGAGGAAGCTGCATACATCTCTGCACAAATACAGCATTTAGAAACAGAGAGAAAGAAGCCTGAGAAATTTTTACCTGATTCTTTCCTTTATTCAGTAAAAAGCATGAATGTTGTAACTATACATTCAGATGCAGCCACTGGGAAAGCATGGCTGTGTGAATTAAGGAAATAAAGTGTCAACCACATTGACAGTGATGTGTGCCTGCTTCTCTGGGCCAGCAGAACTTCCAGATGAACCTTGACTAATCCATATCTGGATATTCAACCAGGCTCTTTCAAACATAACCAAGTTCAAAGTTCTCCAGTGAGCCAAATCTCACCCTCTAAAGGATAAATATAATTCTGAAGGCTCCTAAAAAAGAACATGCAGGTTTTTTTATGCTTGTATATATCTATTTTGCATCAATTAATTTAAGGGATCTTTTCTGACAATCTGTCAGAAAAGTCAATCTGTCTTTATAGTTAAATACTCAATGTGTGTGATGTTCCTACCAGCAAAAGTTACTTCTGTCATCCCCAGCTGCTTTCCTCTAGCAAATCCACCTCTGCAGTTACCTCAACAGTCAGAGCAATCACCACAGAAAGAAAACCTTTCATAAAAAATGGTCCAATTTTCCTCTGATCACCTGAGAGAGCTTTGTTGCTGTGTTGTCCAGGAAAGGGAAGATAGAGAGCTGCAGCTTCTGAACATCTGCCTCCTCAACTATGAGGGAGAGCACATGCAGCCTCGTGTCATAGAATATTTTCCATTCTTCTATACAATAAATGACCTTTCTTGAAAATCCCAAAGACTTCTGTTTTCTCCTCTGTTGTGTGATCACCTATAGATAATATTATAGGCAATGATGTAATTTATTCAATTTTTTTTCTGCATTCACAGTTGGCACAACTGGACTCAGGACAATGAGTTTTTCTTACGGATAATATAAAAATGGCATCAATTAAAAAAAAAAAGAAATGCGAAACTAAAAGATGACTAAAAAGATAAGAGAACTTTGCTGAGGAAGAGACTTTGAAGATATCCCCTCACCCTTGTGGTAGTTATCATTGCATTAGCCATGTCAGGGGTCAATGCCAGGCCAAATGGCACTAGCAGGTGCTGTATGACTGTTCCTGTAGCAAGGGAGTGGCATACCTGGGGCTAGCTGGGGTATTTGCATCACAGAAACGACATCACAGTGTTTCTATTTGCTTGTCCAGGAGGATAACGAATAGGGAGGCATGAAGTGAAAGGATAGAGAAAGGCTGAGAAGGGCTGAAAAATCTTTTCCTAACTTCAGCTTGGACCAGCTTCTGTCAAGGGGAAGCACACAGAAAACTTTGTTTGCAGGAACTTTACAATTTTGCTCTTCCTCACACTGAGTTCGGCATGTCCAGGGCTTCCCACACTGCTGGCAGGACACACACCATGGCAAGGTGATGTGCAGAATGCCACAGCTCTAGCAGGTAAGGCTGATTGAAATGGAGAAAGCCTTTTTTTGCTCTGTACACCAATTTTTCAGCCACTTCTCAAGGCTTTCGGAAATGCAGGACCCAGAAGTTTTTCCAGACTCATCTGTTACACTGAGCTTTTAATTAGAAGTAGGCAAGAAGCTCGGAAAGCCCAGCTGTTGTGAAAATGCTGGAACATGTTGTGAGCAGCAGCGCCTGTCCTCTCCTGCAAGCTATTCTCACAGCCCCATCACCAGGAGCTGATGTTTACCTATTCTCCCTAAATATTTATTAACATGAATTAACAGGTGACAGGTATTTTGACATTTACAAAACAAGCACTGCTAACTGAGTTGAAAAAAACAAACCTTGAAAACACCCACCGACCACAAATACACATACACACAGAAATGCAGTCTTAATCAGATCTGAACATCACCAAAAATTAAACCGCTGAGCACACAAAACGTCTTCACTGACTCATCCCTCAGAGAGGCTCCTGAAGTCCTCAGCTTGCCCCAGGTAATCTTCAAAGCATAACATCACGATATCTTTACACGTGTAATAATTAGTGACTTGGGTGAAATATTTATCAGCGGTATCGTTTTTCGATTAACATCTTTAGCTGCACTGAAGTCCAAGAAGAGCTGCGTGGTGGAAAACAAATGCTGAGACCCTCGGGTCTGTGTGGCTTAGCCTGTTGTGGGGACACAGCGATGTCTGTGTGGGGCTGTGGGGGCACCAGGGCACAGCAGGGACACTGGTGTCCGTGGGGACACAGCGGTGTGTGTGTGCGGTTGTGGAGGTTCGCAGGGACAGTGGTGTCTGCGGTCACACCGCGGGCACAGCAGTGCCTGTACGGGGCTGTGCGGACACCGCGCTGTCCCTGTGGGGCTGGGGGGACTGCGGGGACATTGAGGACACCACGATGTCCGCGTGCGGCTGCGGGGACGTTGAGGACACCGCGATGCCCGTGCGGGGCTGCGGGGACACTGCGGGCCGAGGCTCCGCCGGGCCGAGGCTCCCGCCCGGCCATCGCCCCGCACCGCCCGAGCCCCGCGGCCGCGG